>QANZ01055433.1:0-22553 GCA_003254925.1 Chamaecrista fasciculata | reverse complement strand
CAATAAGAAATTTCAGAGTTTTTCTTTAATTATAGAAGCCAAAAATCATGGAGAGACCAATACAAAATTTCAAAGAGTAATTTGATTAAGGAGAAATTAAATACAAATTCTATAAATCATCTATGTCTCCAAGATGTAGGGAAAATATTAAAAGGAATGAGATAGAGACTAATAAGAGATTTTAAAAGATAGTTTCATTAATCGAAATTATATACATATTGGAGAAATTGAAGGGGACCAATAAGAGATTTTAAAAGATAATTTTATTAATCGAAATTATATACATATGGGAGAAATTTAGGGAAAGTTTAGAATACTGGCATGACAAGTTTATGAGGAAGTACATTTGCACAGATAGCATAGGTTAGGTTCATTGCTTTCAATTTTATAAACTAAACTATACTATAATAGATAGATAGACTATAATAGATTTGGAGTTTGAAACTTCTTGTAACTATTATGCTCAATTCCACATACTCTACATGCAGACATAGTATTTAAGTAGAATTGTGATGATGATGCACAGTGACAAATGAAATATAAAAAGCAAATGTGTCATTATTATCAACTGAGATTCAAAAGAGATATATATACATATATATATATATGTATATATATATATATATGCACTTGGGACCAAGGAACAAGGAAAGAAATCCCTACCTAGACGTGCATAATGGATGATGATTCAAAAAACAATCATTGTAGAATCCTTTGGTTCCTAGCAAATCATAATGATTTGAAGTCAATTTCTTTGAAACATTGAACCTGTTCAAAACCCACGAGAAAGAAACATAGTCCAATCAATGGATCGGATTTGCTTAGAATAGATAATTTTAAACATACATCTACAAATAATATGTCAAAATTGCAATTGCTTGAAGCCTTGAACAAAGCCACAAACCTTTGGGTCAAGTCGTTTGTAAATATGAGCCAAGATATTGAGAGTGGTCCATGAAACGCATCCGCCATTGAAAAAAATAGTAATCTAATCATGTAGATAACATGGTTCAGCATAATGTAGATAAGTGGTAAAGATAAAATTATGGAGAATTCAAACAATGACTCTTACGAAGCAAACACGAGCAATCCAATCATGAGAATTCAAAAGACAAAGGATATGTAGCTTGTAGGCATGTGTAGTCATTGGGAAACAAATATTATTGCAACATAATGGAATCCAAAACTATAATGAATGTTGTTGAGAAAGGAATGACAGCCTTGAAGGCTTGAACTACATGGATGATGCAGAGGACGACTAATAAGATCCTTGGATCTTAACTACACACAACCGTAAACGCATCATTGAAGAAAAATAAGAAAATTAGAGTGGGCAAAATATGGTAAGTCCAACAATACCCGAACGACCGAACCCAAGAGAAATAGAGATTGGTCTTTGAACTCAGATTTACTTAATCACCTATTCGCCGCTTATTATGGTAGAGAGAGAGAATCGGAATACAAATTACCGATTCTGAAAAAATTCAGAGAAAACTAAACCTAAGACATTCATTCAATGAAACAAAATGGCAAAAGAAATCAAGAGAGAGTTAGCATATACCGAGGAATTCCCTGATATTGTTGCAGAACCACGAAGAGTGATGATGATGACTTTCGGAACTGTTTTCACGGCCCTTCCATTTTTGGTGGTCGGCGATTACGACTGTGAAACGATAGCGTTTGATTCAGGAAAAGGCTCTGTTGAAAGCAAGGATTTCGAATCTTGATAGAATCGATGGATGAATAGTAACGATCAAGAGGAGAAGGAAAATTGAAGAAATGAGAAATGAATTTGTTGTAATCTGAAAAGCGCATTAAGTTAGGGCGTCGTGAGAACAAGTTAATTCAAGAGAAGGAAGTGAAGAGGAAGTTATGGAAGATCAGTTAATAAACATGATATTTTGAGGAGTTGTAATTATCATTAGACACCATTTATGGGAGAAAAGTTAGTATATAATCATACGGCGTTGAAGAGTTGCGACTTGCGATGATCACCAGAGATACCATTTCACCAAAGGTTGAACCAACATGTTAAGCGGGGCATTTTGGGAATAGAGAAGTTGTAAACAACCTACACTTTTAAAGTATAGAGATAGATAAGTATTATATTTTGTATTTTTTGAACTGCATAAATTAAAAAAATTAATTTATTTTTTTATTTTGAATTTACACACTAATATAAAATTATATTTGCAAGGTTAAAATATTATATTAATATTGTATAGCCAATAAAATAAAAAATTATTAAAGATATCAGAGAGAAGTGATATTAACAAACTGAAAATTTGGTTAAAAAATAAAAAATTAATAAATATTTTTAAAGATTATTATACATCTCATTATCAAAATGCCCCATCAAATAAGCTGCATTAATATAATTAGCTAAAAAATCTTGAGATTGTGGGAAATATCTATTAATTTTAAGATGATTAATCTAGCTTATTATGGAAATATCTATTTATCATCTTAAAGTAATTTCCCACAATCTCAAGATTTTTTAGCTGATTATATTAATCATAAAAAAAAATACAAAAATACATATACATATACGGATATACCCCTAATACTTCACCCTTAGCTTCTTACTGCACACTTTTCCTATAAAAAAGCCCTAGCCGTACTCTCAATCCAATCTCCATCCACCTTCATCAACTTGTGAAATCGACCCTCACTCACCCTCCATCTTCAACATAAATCTTTCTTCTCTCACTCACGCTCCATCATCCTTCGTCTATCCTTCAATCCTTGCCGCTATCGTTCTGCTCGCCGCCGCTGTCGTCGTCGTCGTCACCGTTGTTACTCTGTCGTCGTTCTGCTCGTCGCCGCTGTCGTAGTCACCGTCGTTGTTGCTGACGTCGTTCTGCTCATCGCCGCTTGTATTAAGACTACCTTCAGTGAGTCCTTGTGCGTTGCTGTGTTGCTTTTTCTGATCTTTTTTTTTTTTAAAGTTTTATGTATTTTTTTATNTTTTTTTTTTTTTTTTTTTTTAAAGTTTTATGTATTTTTTATGTTCCAAATTTTTATCTGAATAATTAATATAAAAAAATTGTCGAAACCAATCAAAACCTAATAGATCAGTATCCTTGTTTACTTTCTTAGGCAGAAGTCATAACAACTGAAAGACAATTTCTATCATTTATAAATTCTTACACTGCTTCTCTGTGACAGTAGTGGTCTTAATGGAAACAACGTCTTCGGAATCCACAGAGCCTTCAGTACAATTGCTATCCGAACAAGCAGCAAACGACGATGCAGAATCCAAATCCGTAAGCAAAAAAGCGGCTAAGAAAGAAGCTGCTAAGCAACAAAAGCTTCGCCGCTGCCAAAAAGCTGCCCTAGCCGCCTCTACTCTCTCTGTCGATTCCGAGGAAGACCCTCTCGCTGCCAACTATGGCGATGTCCCACTCGTGGAGCTCCAGTCAAAGACCGTGGTTGACATCACGGACTGGACTGAAATCGAAACCCTCAACAATTCTTTGAAGAACAAGGTGGTTCTGATTCGAGGCAGAGTACAGGCGATCCGTGCTGTGGGGAAGAAAATGGCGTTTTTAATTATCAGGAAGAGAGCTTTCAGTGTACAGTGTTTGGTTCAGACTCAACATGATCATGTGAGCCCTCAGATGGTGAAGTATGCTACTGCATTGAGCCGTGAGTCCATTGTTGATATCGAAGGGGTCGTCTCAGTGCCAGACGCTCCCATCCAAGGCGCTTCGCAGCAGGTTTGTACTATTCACGACAAATACTTGTTGATAAAGTACTTTTCGTCAATTGGAGACGGGGATCTAGCGATGGTGATGCCTTATTGGTATTCATCTTAGCTTTCAGATGGCTTGCATCTTGTTAAGGTTTTCGTTTATAATAATGGCATTTATTTTTTATTCTTAGGTGGAAATCCTAGTGAAGAAATTGCATTGTGTTGTTAGGGCTGTCCCTACTCTACCTTTTAATATCGAGGATGCTGCTCGAAGTGAAATTGAAATTGAGAAAGCTAGTCAGGTAAATTGACTAGAGTTCTGCTCATGTGTAAACCGCTATATTTGTCAGACAGGACTTTTGGGTTTTGGCTGATGCTGTTTGTATATCATTTCAATTTATATTTTGCCCTCGACAACAGTGATAATCTTTTCTCCCTTGGAATGCATATTGATTGGATCATTTAATGATTGCAGGCTGGTGAACACCTTGTTCGTGTCAATCAGGATACTCGGTTGAATTATAGGGTTCTTGACCTTCGAACACCAGCCAGTCAAGGAATATTCCGCATTCAGTCTCATGTTGGAAATGTAAAGCATACCATCTCCAAGTTTTATTTTGAAGTTTTTATCTGGATATGTAGTTTATTATCTTTATTGCACTAATCTATATTGTGACCATTTTGTTTATTTATTTCAAGGGAGACAAAAACACTCGATTTGATCATTTTTTCAGAGTGCTGATATTGAGATAAATGACCCAACTCTCTTGGGATTGCATTGCTTTACAGGTGTTCAGACAATTCTTGTTATCTGAAGGCTTTGTTGAAATTCACACTCCGAAACTGATTGCTGGATCTAGTGAAGGTGGTGCAGCCGTTTTTAAACTGGATTACAAAGGGCAACCCGCTTGCCTGGCCCAGTCACCTCAGTTTCACAAGCAAATGTCAGTTTTTGGTGACTTTGACCGTGTTTTTGAGATTGGTCCTGTTTATAGAGCAGAAGATTCCTTCACTCACAGACATCTTTGTGAGTTTACGGGTCTTGATGTTGAAATGGAGATTAAGAAGCATTATTCTGAGGTAGATTTGGTGCATAGGAATAGCTGAGCATTTAGCTCTGAAATTATTGAGGAGCATAGTCTTAATATGCTTTCTTCTTCTTCTTCTTCTTTTCTTCTGTGGCAGGTCATGGATGTAGTTGATAGGTTATTTGTGGCGATGTTTGATAGTTTAAACAAGAACTGTGCAAAGGATTTGGAAGCTGTGGGAAGGCAATATCCATTTCAACCTTTAAAGGTATTCGAGCCTCAACAAGCATATCATCCAGTAAATAGTTATATAGTACCTGCTCAACATTTTTTTTGTCTAACGTACTTGAATTACTGGCTGTCCTTTCTGATATTGTGATTGTCTTGTATGTAAATGTGCAGTATTTGGCAAAGACTCTACGCCTCACATACGAAGAAGGGGTTAAGATGCTCAAGGTAAAGTTTAGCAGTTTCCATTAAATACTATGAGTTGCCAATGATTAGAAATCACAATAAGATGGATGAGGAGAGCTCAACTGTTGATAAAATTGATAGAACCCTCCGTTAATCCGTTACCACCCAAAAAATATTGTCTAGATACAAGTGTTTATTGGAAATTGAAAATTCTGGAGGATGTTGGAGGTTGGAGTGGAGTTCATATATTTGAGCTGACTATTTAACCTATTTACTGTTTGGGGGGCTGAAGTGAGCATATGATGTGTCTTTTTATAAAAAGGCTCCTAGATTTAATGACTATTACTTATTTGGAGATATCCACAACAAACATTTTTTGTCCTACTAATTAATACCCATGATTGTCATCAGACATCGTGTAGCATTTGTCCTAATTCTATTGATATTTCTTATACTTTTTTTTTTCGTACATAATATAAGTCTAGAAAATTAGATCTCAACTAATCTGGTGCACTATGCTAAAATCATCATCATGTACTTCGTCAGCCGTTTGAAAATTAGCTGCTTATTTAGATGTCCAAGATATGGTTTTCACTGATAGGGGCCTTCCACTGTTGGGGGGAAGAACTATATTTCTTTGACCTAGAAGTTTCTTTTCTCCTACCTCACTCTTCTTATGCAGTGGCATTGGTCAATTTCAATTAGTTTCTTCTTTCTTTTTTTTTTTAAAAGTTCAACCAGTCTTGAAATTGAAGTCTTTTTGAATCTCAATAGCGGATATTCCCCGAAGGAAAGTAATCATGGGTTCTTAAGTTAGTACTCTATTCGCAGCTTTCTTACTTTTCTTGACCTGCACAATTGCATGTTTGGATGATAAATACGACTTGTAAATGTGTTATGAAAGAATTAAAGGAACATAAAATAATTAGTAAATAGTAACCCACCACACTTTGTCATCTGCCTTTGCAGGATGCTGGTGTCGAAATTGACCCTTTTGGTGACTTGAATACTGAATCCGAAAGGAAACTGGGCCAGCTAGTTTCAGAGAAGTACTTTGTTTATTCATTTATTTATTTATTTTTCATCACAACTTTATATGTTATTCATTTTTTTGTCATGAGCTATTATTTTGGATTATTGAGCAAACTGTTTCTCATTATAGGTACGGCACTGATTTCTACATTCTTCACCGTTACCCGCTAGCTGTAAGGCCGTTTTACACAATGCCTTGTTATGACAATGCGGCATACAGTAACTCATTTGATGTCTTTATACGAGGTAAGCTAAATGTTATTTTGTTATGGCCGTAGACTTTTGGTCAGATGATTATGAATGCCTGATGCCCTTGGTAGGAGAATAAGACTGACAATAATTCGTAACTTCTATTTTATATGCTTTCTTTCAACAATACTTCCTTCATAGCTAGATCTGATGTGGTTGTCTGTTAATGTGAGCCTTCTGGTGTATTTACTGCCTTAGGTGAGGAGATAATTTCAGGATCCCAGCGTATTCATGTGCTAGAATTATTAGAAAAACGTGCAGAGTCCCTTGGAATTGATCTCAAGACAATATCCTTCTATGCTGACTCTTTCAGGTATTCTTTATTGCCTCTCATCCTCTAACCCTTTTTAAGATCGTTCCATATTCTAGAGATTGGTGCTTTTGTAGGTAGTATTTTAGAATTTAGAGTGAGAATTTTAGGCTTTTCTGACTCAATATGTTTCTTGGTTCTTGCTTTGAGATAATGATGACAAGATATCGCATGGTTGATCATTTTCAGATATGGTGCACCCCCGCACGGTGGATTTGGAGTGGGGTTGGAGCGTGTGGTGATGTTGTTTTGTGGCCTCAATAACATCCGCAAAACATCGCTCTATCCCCGTGACCCTAAGAGGATTGCACCTTGATAATACACATTTGAATGTTATTTAGAGTAATATTTATTTGAGTTAGGGCCGGTTTGGGAGACTAAAAATCTTAATCTCATCTCATTCAATCATCATCTCATCTTAGGATTGGATGAACAGTAATGTTTAGGTGTTTTTTTAGAGCCTTCATCTCATCTCATCTCAATCACATCATCATCTCATCCACAACATCATTTCATTTTCTCTTACATTTACTAATCTATCCCTACTCATATAACTATAATTATCTATACTCTAATACAAATATAAAAAAACAATTAGGCAAAATAGTAATTTTACAGACCCTCATTTATTACATTTATAATTTTCTCTCTCTACCTATTATTTCTTATCAATTTTTTTTACATACACCTCTCTCTCATTCACACACACATCTCTCTCTCATATATATATATATATATTAACTTAATTAAACAAAATTTTTTTTCATTTGCAATGTTGTTGTTTTTTTTAGTCTCAATATTCTTCTATTTGTTTTGAGTAAAATATACAATTGAACCCTTAAATTATTTTTTAAGTTACAATCTTCTTTTATTCTCGTTGCAATATTTTCTTCACTTTTATAAGCATTTTGATCCTCAAACTATGAGTTCAGTTTCCTTGGCACCTAAACTATTTTTTGTTCGAATCATGGGTAGCTGATACATCACTATTTGGGCGTACGCCTTAATCGGCCTCGAACCGGGCACCTTCCCCCCTCCAAACCTGACAAGGCGCACTCAAGCCAATCAGGCACCCTCTGCACACTTAGGGGCGGTTGTGACCCATCCAGGGTCACAGCGCGCGCCTCCGGACTAACACGCAGTCACCCACGACTGCCTTGTCCCGCAAACTTCGCTGGGGGAGATTGTGGGTCACGGGCTTAGTCACACCACGTTCTCCAGTCTCCTGGCGCCCGCCTAGCGACACGACACGCTATCATCTACGATTGCCTTGCTCCGCAAATCTCGGTCTCCACTACCTCCGTTGGTGGAGATCGTGCCTGGCTACTTGGTGCGCCCCACGCGCTGGCCACCACTTCCCCCTGCTCTATAAATAGAGCTCAACTTAGCAGACTAAGGTTAGCTACTCTTTACCTCTCAGAATTCTCTTACTCTCATATCTCTCATACAGTAACTTGAGCGTTGGAGTATTCTTCGCGGGGCACCCCTGTGAAGTTCTTGCAGATACTTGGACGATCAACTTGCTCTCGCAGTCTACATTCGTTGAACTAGGTAAGTGCAATCCATTTTCTAGTTTATCATGGGTAGCCATAAAATTGCAATGTTATTTTGTTTCTTTATTGTCTCAATGTTCTATTTGTTTCGGTCATAAAACTATTTATGGTTAGATTTTTTACTCAAATTACGAGATTAGTTGCATTTTGGTTCGAAAATACTTGTTATATTTTTTAGTCCAAACTGCAACATTCATAAATGTTTTTTACTATTATACAATTTAATCCATACTTTTTTTCAATATATTTTATGAAGTTTTGTGAAAAAATTAAAAAGGAGTTAAAATAATTTTTTATCTTTTCATTTGTTGGCATTGTTGATAGTCTGATCTTAAACTATGAGATTAGTTTCATTTCAGTGATAAAACTATTTCTGGTCTTATTTTGTTTATCAAACTACGAGATTAGTTATGGACCGATTCGTTGGATTGATACAAAGTTGTGGACCAAATTGTATGTTTACAATAATTTTCATATTATTTGCATTCTAATCCCCAAACTATTGTTTATTATTTTTTGGTCGCTGAATTTCATAAATAGACTCGATTATTGATGGCTGGGATTTTCTACGGGCCCCGAGTTATCATTTACACATGTTAGGGATCAATTAATTGGACCGACTCAACTTTATGGACCAAATTGTAATCTTAAAATAATTTTAATATTATTTTCATTTTGGTCCATCATCTCATCCAATGAGATGGACCCTAAACCCTTCATCCAAAAATATCTCATCCTCACACTTTTCAAGAGCATCTAATCTCAACATCATCTCATCCAACCCACCACCAAACATTTATCATCTCATCTCAATATCTCAATCTCATTTTATTATTTCTTACCATTTATACCCATATACAAAATAAATAAATCCAACAACCTATTTCACCTAACCACAATCATTACATACACTTTTATATAATTTCACACTCTATTTAACATCATCATCTCTCAAATCATCCAAACTGACCAAACATCAATCTATCATTTTCATCTCATCTAATCTCATCATCATCTCGTCTCATCCACTTGGATGAAATTTTCAAACTCCCAAACAGGCCTTTAATTTGGCACGTATTATTAACTCTTATTTTTTAGAGCAAACCCCCTTTTTGGTCCCTCAATTGTTACTGAGTCGAGGAATCGGTCCCTCAATTGTGGGAAACTACGACTCAGTCCCTCAATTGTACAATCCCGTTTACGTTTTGGTCCCTCACGTCTGGTCCGTTAGTGATAGAGGTGTTAAGTGATGACGTGTCACCGTTATCTGCTTAGGTGGCCGTTAAATGCTTAGTTGATGGACCAAATCCTCGACTCAGTAACAATTGAGGGACCAAAAAGGGGGTTTGTTCAAATTAGTATCCAACTCATTTCCACTTGACACCTCATTAAAACTACTCTCTTGCAATTTGGTTCCAAAACCCCTAAATCCCCTAAAACTTTTTTTAATCCTCTTATTCATCTTCTTCATTCATTTTAGTCCCAAATGCTAAAAAAAAATTGTAAAGTATCCCAAAACCCTTCCAAACATTCCAATTTAGTCCTTAAATGTATTAAAAATCCTGAAACTTATGCCCCAAACTCTAAACTCTAAACCCTAAAATTCTAAACTCTAAACCCTAAAACCCTAAACCCTAAATTCCTAAAATTGTAAAGTGTCCCAAAACTCTTCCAAACATTCCAATTTAGTCNAAAAAATCGATTGAGTCATAGTTTTTTAGAAAAAAAATCATTTTGTCTTTTTTTTTTTATTAATTTTATAGGTCAAATGCAAAAAAAAAATATGAAACGCGATAAAAAATGTTACTAATTTATTAATACGATGAAAAAACTCATTTTTTCATTTTTATTCATTTAATTAAAATTATTTTTATTTATATATTTATTACGTGATTTAGTTTAACCATTAATCTGATAACCAATTAACTTGTGCTCTGAAAGACTTTCCAATTCATTCATCTCATGGCAGCCCACAAAACGATCGATTTAATTTTTAAAACATTGAAAATTTGTGGCTGTGGTCCTCTTCTGTGTAACAAATGAGTCTGCTCTTTGTTGTGCATGCCATGATTTTTTTTTTTTTAATTTTAAATGTTTTTTTTTTCAAATCTGCTTCATGAGATTTAAGGTTTAAATATTGAATGACATACGACTTTATTTTATTAAGGGTAAATTATATTTTGGTACTTTATAGTTTGGTCATATTTTATTTTGGTACCTGAGGTTTAAAAAATGACACTTTGATACTCTGTGGTATTCTTCATTAACACTTTAGTTCCCTTTGGAGCTATTTTGTAATTTTAAGCATAACAAATTTTCAAAAATTACATATTGACCCACAATATTTTTATAAAATTACAAATAGATCCCTTGATACATATTATCTGGGGACTAAAATGAAAATTTAAAAAAAAACTTTGGTATCAAAATATAATTTTTGAAAAATTTATTATGGTTAAAATTACAAAATAGCTCCAAATGATACCAAAGTAAAATATAACCAAACCACATGGTACCAAAGTGTAAATTACTCTTTTATTAATCTTCATTTTGTTAGATCGTGTTCTATTTACACAGCGGGTATTACAAGATTTGAGGTTTCGCTACATGAGGGCAAACTTTTAATCGAAAAGACTAGTGACCTAAACAAAATGAATATAATTGCTTGTAAGTATGATTTCTATAACAATTGTTGTTAGTGGATCTTTAGATACCCATATAAATTTTGCAGCACTTAAAACTTTTTGATGGATCTAGGAGAAAATTTTGTCTAGAAAGCAATATATATAGGATTACCTACCTTGGTTTCATCATTTATCATCTTATGTATAAAACTGAAGCTCTTAAATTTACTCTCCCCATTTTAGTTTACTGTTCATTTATTTCGGTATATTTCATTTCTTGTTGCTATTGTAATTATTAACTCTCAAATGTCTATCCATAAAAAAAAAAGAAAAAACTCTCAAATGTAATTATGCTTGCGTAAGAATCATTATGCAAAGTCAATTGAAGTCAATTATGTCTATTGTTTCTTGCGTATTACTGAATTTAATAATTTATAACCTTCCACAGCCAATTTATATTTATCATTACACATTTCTTAAACAAATTAGTCTTCCATCCTCCATCATCATCACCATCTTCATCATCTGGTGTTACTAATGCTGGGTCTGATGCTTCAAAGTATCATTCATAAAAATATAAATAAAAAGCAGCAGCTTAGTAGACATATCCCTTGACGAACAATTCCTTCTTGGCCTCCTCATATTCACCATCACCAGTGTACTTGCCAAGCTGAGCAAGTGAGTTGGACTTGGCTCGTTGAAGGAGTGCATCTTGTTTTGGAGGGCTCTGGCATATGAGAATGACACTTGCCATGGGTTTGGAGATTGGTTCATTGCATTCAAGTTCAAGGTTGCCTCAACCTCAGATTGCCCACCAGACAAAAACTGCATCATCACCAAATTAAAAAGCTTTCATCAGTACATGAATGAATAACATTGTATGGAGGAGAATTTGGAATAATATGAACACAAAATCTAGAGTGAACTATCGTTTGTGTCTGTCAATGAGGCTGCCAGCTACTTCAAGTTTTTTTTTGTTTGAACAAGTGAGCCAGTGATCCGAACCCTTGACCAGTTCAATGACTAGTTTGATTTTTAAAACACTGCTACCATGGTAGTGTAGTATAATACACGAGATTCTATTTGGAACTTACCATGATTCCAGGAACAGCAGGGGGAATTCTCCTGTGAAGGAGCTTGAGGGTGTATTCGGCAACCTGCTGAGGAGTGGCCTTGTCCTTGCTCTCTGCTCCAGGGCTAACCATACTAGGCTTGAGCAGAATACCCTCAAAAGCAACATTGTTCTCAGCAAGGTAGAAGAAAACTTCAGCCCACACCTTTTGAGCTACCTCGAAAGTCCTGTCGATACTGTGCTCACCATCAAGCAAGATCTCTGGCTCCACGATTGGGACCAAGCCATTGTCCTAAACATTTGAATGAAAAAAATTATTAAGAAAAAAGACAGTTAAGTGAAATGCCATTAACAGATAGATCATAATGACATTTTAAGTCAGATATGTAACAAATGAGTCCAGTCTCTTTGCAAACCTGACAGAGCCACCTCCCTCAAAAAAAAAAAAAAAAAAAAANNNAAAAAAAAAAAAAAAAAAAAAACAATCAACAAAACACCAAACTCATGTTGGAGTATCCTCACAAACTATTGGAAATTTATGATTAAGTTGAATGGTTTTCTCACCTGAGAAATGGCGGCATAACGAGCCAGAGCCCAGGCTGCTTCCTTCACTGCCAGAGCAGAGGGACCGTTGGGGATGCTCACAACGGTACGCCTAAAACATTGATTAAACAATAGGTATAAATATAATGGTTTGAAACGATATGAAAAACTGAGCATGACATTCAAAGTTTTCTGTTAAACATGAGGATTCAGGCTTAGGCTCTCAAGTCTCTCTATTTGGCAAAACGGGCACCTTGCTGGTAGTATGCAGCTGAGCGAGAGGCAAGACCATCCAAACCTTGGCACCATGACTCATCATTGGAATGGAACCAAACCCTATTGTTCTCATCACATAAAGCATATGTTAATGTGTATAATTATATAGACACAGAGAGATTCTACATGGAGAGAAGCCAGAGTCGTTCATATACTTGTTGGTACTCTAAATGAGTGAATTATTGACTTCTAACATCATTTCACTGCGTGTGCATTCATAGAGTATAAGATACCAAACAATTATAATAATATATTTTTGATATGACCCATCATTAAAATTTTATGCTAATTAATGTTAAAGCATACAGTAAATAGATGTTTATTTTCCTAATAAGTAACATATAACATGGCTAATGCTCATGTCAGGTATGAAATACCTTAATATCAGCTTAACACATGCCAAATGATCCTACTATTAAACATGAACACCAGCACAGATCATATTGGTAAGGAGCAAAAACATTCCTGCCATATGTTCTCTACATATTTGTTTAAGGCACACCAGAATGCCAAATAGCATTCAGAAAGTAAGATCAAGAGTAAATTAATGATTTGGTCTTTAAAACGTTATAGATTTCTCAATTTAGTCCCTGAAAGAGAAAATGATAAGAATTACTCCCTAAAAGATACAATTATAATCAATTTCATTTCAATTAGTATCTCTAGAATTAAAGGGATGCAGCCTAAAACAAAAGAGTAGGTTACCTTGTCGACTTTAATACCAGGAACGATGTTCTGCTCCTTGAGGAGAAAACAATCTTCCTGCCATCAACAGCGGATTGGTAGAGAGTTTCCTCAAAGAGGATGGCACTAGAAATGTACTGACCAAGACCAGGAGCTGTGACAAGAAGGGTACGGTATGCCTGGCGGTTTGCTTCGGTGTTCTCTAACCCAATGGAGGCCAAACGCTTTCCACAGGTAGCATTTGACTCATCCATGGCCAAAATACCACGCCCTGGGGAAGGCAATTGTTTTCTATACACACACACAGAAAAGGAAAAGAAAAATACAACATATATATATCATTGAGACATTCCATCAAACCATGTGAAGTAGCTAAATAAGGATAATAACTGAACTGAAACTGAACTTCATCAAGTAAAAACATACAGAAATTAAATAAGTAAATCTCAGTCAAACATTTCATCAACCATGTGAACTCCATTGCATGGTGGCTAACTAAAGTCACATACTCAAATACATATATAATTCAGTAAAACATTCCGTCGAGAATGTGAGATTCATTGCTTAATTTTTAGTAGATAAACAAGCACAGTACATCGTCAAATAAAATTCAGTGAAAACATTCCATCGAGCATGTGAGATTCATTGCTTATTTAGTACACATCAGGAAATTACTAAATAAACAATGTGTAGGTGAAATTAAACCGGATTCTAGCAGAATTCATTAGGAGAAATGAGTGGTGAACACAAGACATACCGCGGTTTTGACGAGCTCATCGGCGTAGGAACCAGCTCTGACGACAAGTGAAGAAGTGGCAGAATTGGCGGTTCTTACAAGAGAAACTGAAGGCTGACGAAGAGACTGACCTTTCACCCACTCGGATGTCTCGAGCATGCGAGAAGAAGAAGGCTTAATAAGCAGAGAAGCAGAAGCAGAAGCCATTGTTGCTATTTCTCTCTTCTCTCTCCCTCTCTGATTTTACAATAATCTTATGAGTAAACTAGTGAGCAGGTCCTGAAATTTGGACGCGCTAGCAAAGAGGTATTTAAATTTTACTCATGTATAAGTCGGTCCCCCAATTTTTAAAATGCCTAATTAATTGGTCTCTGTCATATTATTATCGTCGTTACAAAAAAGTTAACGTGACCATAACGGACGCTGATGTGTTCCGTTATGCGCTGACGTGTCCTGTTATATCCACGTCAGCACCCGTCATGTTCTAAAAAAAAGCTGTCACGACATAAAATAGCGACACATCAATATTTTAGTCCATTTTTATTTCATGGTCAAAGTCCAATTTTAGTCCATCTGTTATGCTCATTGTTCCAAATAGGTTCTCCAATTATTTTTTGTTCCATATTTGTCCCTCAGTTATCTAAAACTTGTCAAAGTTGGTCTCTCTAACATTTTCCATCCATTTTTCCGTTAAAAAAAAAAGAGGAAAAATAAACTTTCATCCTATAAAAGTTTTATTTTCTTATATTAAAGTCTTTTTCTTTTTATAATAGGATCAAAACGTAAGAAAAAAAAATAAATTAAAATTTTAATTGAATTTATCCGAAACACAAAATTCTCTCTCTCTCCATTCATTGATTCACCAGATTCACCATTTTGGAGAAATTTTGGTAAGGAGGTCCAAAATTGTGAGCTTACGAGAATCAAATGACAGAAAATCCCAAGCACACTTTGGAAAGCGACTTGGAATCTGCTATTAGACCCTCTAAGATAGCCAAGACGAATGATATTAGCGACGACGAGCAAGAAGAAGAGGAAGAAACAAAGCCCAACACAAACGATCAACCCATGAGCCAAAACCCTAGGATTCAGCACTATTTGGTGGCTATTGAGTATATCGGAACTAAATTCTCTGGTTCACAGAAGCAACTCACTTGCCGTACAGTCACAAAGCAAGTTCAATGGAGGATTAGTGTTGGGATCTCTGGATTCCTTGGAAGATTCTCTTCCCGTCCAGTGCGTAATCGAACCCTAATTTTCCCATTTGATTCCGATCTTACTTTTCTCGAATAAATCCTCTGTAATTTCAAATCCATCACTTTAACAAGAAATACATGCCGATCATGACTCGGATTTGGTTTCAGGAGGGGATTATCGAACTTTACTTCTTTTTCTTACGTTTTGTGTAACAAGAAAAGGACCTTAATATAAGAAAATAAAACTTTTGGGGATAAAAACTTATTTTTTTTCTCTTTTTTCAACGGAAAAATAGATAAAAAACGTTAGAGGGACCAACTTTGATAAATTTTGGATAACTGGGGGATCAATATGGAACGAAAAATAACTGGGGGAGCTATTTGGAACAATGAGCATAACAGAGCGATCAAAATAGGACTTTGACCTAATTTGTTTATTTCATATATTTTAATTATTTAGAGACTAATTCGTTGAGTCAGTACAAATTAAAGAATGAAATAGTAAATTTTATCTTTTATTATTTAAACTCAAGGCAAATAATTATGGAATAGTTACATTTAATTATCATTTAAATTTTGAATAGCGATTCTTTCAAGATATATCACTAGCTTAATTATATTATGTATTAATTATATTATGTATTTGATTACATGATCCCTTCCCTGTTTATGGCAATTTTATTCAGTTTACTTAGGTCTTGTCTTTTAGTCAAAAAAAAAAAAAATCTTTTCTCATTTATCATTCTCATTGCGTTTTAATTTTGAATCAAATGAGATCAACCTACGTTTTTGGATTTTTCAGTTTAAATTTGATATTTTTGCAATACAAATGATAAATTTNAGACTTATTTAAAATTAAATATCTTTATTTCATAGCATACCTTATGATCATCTCAAATATAATTGAAAAAATATAAATATACTAATAGTTTCATGGTACAATCTCAGTATTTATTTTGTATCACATTATTTAATATATGCAGATATAAAATAAGTATGGATTTTATATATTTTTTTTATATAATCTAAATAAAGACCTTTAATTTCTAAAAAATAGCATTCACAATTTATGTAATAATGAAATGAAGTAATTTTGTCCCACGCATCGCCCGGGGTTCAGACTAGTATATATATATCATTGCGGTAAGGTGGCGCGCCTACGATTCTTACCATAGTACAAAAACCAGACCGGACCGAGCGGTTCAACCGGTTACTCGGACACTATACCGGGCCGGAATAAGCAAAATACCGTTTTGCATTTGAACCGGCTAGTCACCGGTTCAACCGGCGGTTGAACTGCCAGATCGGTGAACCGTGAACCGTTTTGACCCGACAAAGTTTGCAAAAATTACATATTGACCTAAAAAATTTTTTAAAAAATTACAAATTGGTCCCTAGATACATATTATCTAGGACTAAAATGAAAACTTAAAAAAAATTTGGGGTCAATATGTAATTTTTACAAAACTTGTTATGGCTAAAATTGCAAAATAGCTTCTAAGGGTACCAAAGTGTTTAATTTTTACTTTATATTTAAATTATTGTAAGATATTAATGTATATTTGGTGAATATGTATATTTAAAAATGTATTTTTTAAGTAAACCGGCTCAACCGGTTGAACCAATGACTCAGCGGTTGAACCATTGAACCAGTGACCCGAGCCTTCCACCGGGTCAATGGCCGGTCCAGTTTTTTGCACTATGATTCTTACTCATTAGAATAATTTATAAATAATTAAAATTATTATTAGGATAAGTATTGAAGAGGCAAATGCACATGCCACATGGCACATCAAATCTCTTATCTAGATCATATATTGGAGTATATAGCTACATGTTATGATCGTAGAAACTAGAAAGTGTTTTAAATTCCATAATAATAACTAGGCTTAAGTGTATTTTTGGTCCCCCAACTTTCACAAAGGTCTCAATTTGGTTCTTTAACTTTTTTTATTGCAATTTTGGTCCCCTAACTTTTGAAAACGTCTCACTGTTGGTCCCAAGTGTACTTCCATCCATTATCTGTTGTTAGTGCTGATCTGGCAAGCTGAGTTAGCTGATGATGTGACAAATATGGGTGAAATTGATTAAAAAATGACCATTATGCAACAAATTACAATATTTTGAGAACGAATCAACCAAGACTTAGCCGAACAAAAAGACTCAAAATGTTGCATAATGACCTTTTTTTAATCCGCTTAACTCAGCCTGTCGGATCAGCACTAGCGGCAAATAATGGATGGAAGTGCACTTGGGACCAACGGTGAGACGTTTTCAAAAGTTAAGGGACCAAGATTGTAATAAAAAAAGTTAGGGGATCAAATTGAGACGTTTTCAAAAGTTAGGGGATCAAAATTACAACAAAAAAAGTTAAAGGACCAAATTGAAATTTTTGTGAAAGTTAAGAGACCAAAAATACACTTAAGCCTAATAATTATATTATCTGTATATATATGTACATGAATATGTAATTAGTAATAAACATGTACACTAATTCTTAATCAGTTCTCAATTAGTGCATTCATCGTTAGAAGAATATAGTATTAAGCCCCCACTATTCAATTGCTGTTGGGTTTATATGGCAGATTTCCTCCACCAAGGGTTATTAAGGATTGTTAGAAGAATATAGTATAGGCTTTGATAGTGTGATCACTGTCCTTAAGGAAATTAAGCCCCCACTATTCAATTGCTGCTGGGTTTGTATGGCAGATTTCCTCAAGGATTTTACAAAGCCTGATATTATAGCCAGCAAAACTATAATATCTTATGAACACAATTTTGTGAAAGAAAAGTTGAAGATGAGATCTCTTGATCGATCTTTTGTTTGAGAGAAGAGATGTTATTTATAGAGGGAAAACTGAAGAGGTACAACCTTTCAGATTCCTACACTCATATCTTTTCATGTCCAACCTTAATGGTTGGTCATAACTTGTCATGATTTAACATTCATGACTTTTCAATAAATAGTTACAACCATCCACATATGAAGAGTTATGACCCTTCACATATGAGCCCTCTTCTCAACCCTTCAACTTACCCAATGTGGGAGTTTAATTACTAACTATTTTCCAACAATCCCTCACTTAGTTAGTAATTTATTTAATTCAAGAATTTATGCATATAGGAGGTATCTTTCGATTTAAACCTACTACTTGTATAAATACATCAAGCTCTGCCCGAATTGATAGTTAGAAAATAGTTCTATTAAACTTCAATCCATAAAAGACAAAACGAATGTATAAATACACATAAACACTTAAATTAAATACAATGTGTTCAATGTAAACTTAGCACTATACGGCCTTGTGCTCATTCCTGTTTCATAAACACTAACAAAGTTTTATTTCCAAACTTTGGTTGAAGCGGCACCACTTCATGTGTTTACATAGGTGAAGTTTTTAATCAAGTCCATTGTTTGGACTAACTTTAGTTCTTATTCCGAACTCTGTTACTTCATTAAGAGAATTAAAAATACTCACCCTCTAGTTCATAAGTACTTTTTAAAAAAAAATTCTAGTACTTGATCTCCATCACTAAACATAACTTGTTGTTACCTTTTGAACTTTTAGAATTGCATAACAATAAGAAAAGTAAGGTTTTCATTATGAGTGATATTTTAAAAACTCCTTGAAACCCATGACTCTACTCGTACTATTAATTGAATCTCTCGAGAGCCTTTTAGTCAATGGGTCAACAAGATTATTATTTTTTTAGACCTTATATGTCTGAACTTTCCATTGTAAAGTGCTATAGCCATCGATGTCCAACTATCACAATACAAAAGAACAATTGATAATGCTTTTATAAGCGAATCAATCAATTTCTTATTCCACATAGACTATTGTCATAGTCTCATGTGTTACTAATTCTCTTATACAGGCATGCCTCAACCTTTTCATAAATTTGATTATAACCATAGGCTATCACCATAGTCCTATATGTCAACAATTATCTTTTTATTGTCTGTTACACTCCTTGTAGCTTTATCATCATAAGAAGTTAAATAACTAGCTTTCGTTGTGGCCACAACTTTATATTCAACTACATATTCTTTAACCATTTCACTTCTTTCATAGCAATTGCTAATGCAATAAATTGCTATTTCAATATATTGCTTCTTAGAATCCCAACTAATAATACCCCCACTATGAGGAGTATCCATTCATGAAATTTTTCTTTAATTTTGCACTAGAATATTTTCTAGTTTTGCAAAAACTCAACACTACTTATTCTGTAGTGTTAATTTATATATATATATATATAAATTAATTGGGATCACCATTCTTATCTCCTCACCATTTATATATATATATATATAAATATAAATTATAACTCAACTTTAGATATTTATACATATAAAAAATAGAGGCACTACTTATTTATATATGTCCAGTGTACCTTCAATCTTTAATTGGATCATATTTTTCTCTCTAGTGCACTTCTTAATTTATATATTTATAAATTAAAATTCATTGCTCACAAGTAGCAACTATAGCAACGGTTACCTTTGCTCCATTTATATATATATATATTTTATATATATATAAAACACTTGAGGCACTACTGATAGTTACCATGAAGGCGGCATTTTAGTTTCTCACACATGCTTTTTATTCTTTGCATGCCTGTTTCTTCTTTCCCTTTCTCTCTTTTTTTTTTTTTTAATTTCCCAAAACAATACGTTTCGGCGGGAAGAGAACACTTGCATTATATTGATTGTTTCAAGTCTCAAAGAGAAATGAATCCCTCATCTCAATATGTACCAAGGGTTATTAATCAAACCAATAGATCTCTTAATCCATGATATGTTATTGTGTCCATTCCTTCTCTGCAAATTTTTTTCAAATAACCATAACCCAAGAAAAGAAACGACACCAACAAATTATAAGAAGAACTCATCAAAAGAAAAAGTTAACGATGAGGATGATGATATACCAAAGGCAGTGGAAAGATAAATAGGCACTAACATGTTAGTGGCAACACTTATTTCAACGATAACATTCGCTGCACAACTCATTGTTAGAAAAATAACGGAAGAAATTATTGAAAGGCATCACATTTCAAAGGAAGAAATTTTCCTTCCTTCAACGGTCAAACAACGCTTCCATAGATATTCCGTTGCAGTACCAGATTCATCTCATGAATATTTATTTCATTCATATATAGATGAAGGAAGAGATACTTATAATTTACACTTACGAAGCATCATAGATAAATCCATGCTTATTTTCTCTTCAATTCCCATTGATTTGGAAATTCATCAAACACACGAGTAGAATGAGATAGATTGAAAATGACAATAAAACATACCAGATAAAGGCATATTGTATCACGTAATTGGAGTCAAATGCAAATTCTTTTTGGTCCTCACTAAACCGTCCATATGTATCACTTAGATAGTCATTACCATCTAAATCACTTTTTAAGATTGTGATCTTCACACCCTCAAAGCGATTGAGTTTGAAGACGTCAGGATTGAAAAACTTGTTTATTCCAATAGTCTTCATCTCGTCTTAATTTCCTTAAGATTGTTAGAAGAATATAGTATAGGCTTTGATAGTGTGATCATTGTCCTTAAGGAAATTAAGCCCCCACTATTCCATATTCATGACTTTTTAATAAACAGTTACGACCATCCATATAGATTGAACATGAAAAGATATGATTGTAGGAATCTGAAAGGTTGTACATCTTCAGTTTTTCCTCTATAAATAACATTTCTTCTCTCAAACAAAAGATCAATCAAGAGATCTCATCTTCAACTTTTCTTTCACAAAATTGTGTTCATAAGATATTATAGTTTTGCTGGCTATAATATCAGGCTTTGTAAAATCCTGGAGGAAATCTGTCATACAAACCCAGCAGCAATTGAATAGTGGGGGCTTAATTTCCTTAAGGACAGTGATCACACTATGAAAGCCTATACTATATTTATAACATTCATTGCCTTTGAAAATAATTGATATAAAATGATTCTAAAAATGATATGAATAAGACTATTGAAGTAGCATAATGGAGGTGGCTCATGCTGAGGTGGCACCAATACAAACTGGGAGGTATCGAGATCACAACAAAGGAAAAAAGTTGCGTTTAGTGTGAAAGCAACTATTGCCTTACTAATTAAGGAGAGGGAGGGTTTTGTATTGCGCCTTGAGTTCTTTGAAGGTTGATGAAATAAGGAGCTTGCTCAAAAGCTAGCTATTAATGAAGTTTGATTACGTCCAACAAGCCTGGCACCATAGATCTAGCATCAACTCATTCTACGACTAGAGCTCTGCTCCTTCCGGTGATACATGACCTCCGTTACCTACTCTGGGATGGTTTCCTGGTCAGTCGTCATCAAATGACGCAGAAGGATTTCTATAGCATCTTTATGACGCTTGCCCCATCGCCATCTATTATGTTAGGTTTAGATTCTTTTATTTCCTTTTAAATATTGTTTGTGTAATAAAAAAAAAAAAAAAGAATGCTAGGGGTTCTTAACAGTTATTCTTAATGATTTTAGTTTTTTTTTTTTATTTAGAACCATCAGGGTTCTTAACAGTTTGAATCCTTTAGTGATATTATTAACCAGACAAAAAAAGAACTTGTTAAGTATATCTCGTAACTCTAAATTCGTTGTATACAAACTTAAAATAAGAGAAATATGACTAATTTCATTTGTTTGACCATGAAATGAACAACTCTCTGAATTTGATTTGATCTTGTTTATTAATAGTCTCAACTAGATAGAAAAAGTACTTGTCAAAATCAATACATAACTCTGGACTCGCAATGTTTGAAGTTGAACGGAACGAAATATAACCACATTAAGTAGTTTGGAATCAAAATGAATTAAATGACAATATTTAGGACTAATTTGAATATTTTAAAATATTTAGGACCAAAACTGATATGAAGAACATACATTTAGATTTAGGACCAATTTGAAAATTTGACCTAAATATTATCAAGCTTACATTTTGGTCAAAGTGCAAATTTAGTCTCATATCTTTTGATGAGTTCCCAATTTGGTCCTATTTTTTGTTGCACTTTTGGTCCCATATCTTTGCAAAAGGTCCCAATTTAGTCTCATATCTTTTAGTTAAGTTGCATAATTGATCTCATATCTTTGTAAAATGATCAATCGTTAGTTGATCATT
>QANZ01055426.1:0-15153 GCA_003254925.1 Chamaecrista fasciculata | reverse complement strand
ACTTCACATGTTCTGAATGTAAATCTCCACACCATCAATATATAGGTCAAGCATTCTCACTCTTTTATATTAATTGATTGCTGATATTAAACTTGTTAAAAGATAAAGACCGAAGACTTATTTTGGTCCCCCAGTTATTTCTCGTTCCATATTGGTCCCTCAGTTATGCAAAACTTGGCAAAGTTGGTTCCTCTCACAGTTTCCATCCATTTTTCTGTTAAAAAAAAAAGAAAAATTGATTTTTAACTCCTAAAAGTTTAAATTTTTTTTCATCAAGGACCTTTTTCTCTATAATAGAACCAAAATATAAAATAGAAGAAATAACTTGGAGATTTTAATTTATTTCACCCTAAAAAGTAATCTCTCTTTCTCTCTCTCATCCAACAATCACCACCACAATCCCTTCCCTCAAGCTCAGATTGTCGGCGCCGACACCACTTTAATTGATAAAAATCTGGTTGCAAACAATCAGTACGCATCATGGACATTAGATTTAGAGCCTTTTCAAGCTCACCATTACGAGCACAGGCCTTCGATTGCCGGAAAGCCTTTATCAGACTCAGAAAGAACCAGCCCCTTCCTTTCGCCGGCTGTTTTAGTTCCCTAACACCGGCGTCGGACGCCGCCACCAACCTCGACCTCAACATCGCCGTCGTGACTGTAATCGTGGACTTGCTCTTCTGCGGCTTGAACATTGACCAAAACGACCTCGTGGACTTGCTCCTGTTCAGAGCCGGAGATTCCTCTGTACTATCTGGATCGAAATCTCTGTCGACGCCCCCGGAGAATCTAGACCTCAACCGGAAAAACGGAATCGATTAGACTATGAACGTGACCGACAGCGCCGACGCCGGATCCGGAGCCGGCGACGGAGAAGGAGAAACGCGAAATTGTCAAAATCAGTTTGTCTCGATGATGAAAGAGGGAAATCGACGGAGATAGAAGTTGAACAAGCACCTACGGCAGATAGCGACGGAGAGAGATGGAGAGAGAGGGGGGAAGAAATTGTCTTTTTGTTTAAATTCAAGTATAATCTTAATTTATTTTTTGTTCTTACATTTTGATCTTATTATAAAAAGAAAAGGATCTTAATCTAAAAAAATAAAATTTTGGGGGATGAAAGTTTATTTCTCCCTTTTTTTTTTTAACGGAAAAATGGCCGTTAGAGGGACCAACTTTGTCAAGTTTTGAATAATTGGGGAACCAATATGAAACAAAAAATAACTGGGGGACCAATTTGAAACATTGAGCATAACTGGGGGACCAAAATAGGACTTTGGCCAAAGATAAATAAATAAAAAAAAGGGTAAAATGCATTTTGGTACCCTGTGGTTAGGACTGAATACACTTTAGTATCCTGAAAGACAAAATTTGACACTTTGGTACCCTGAGATTTGCGCCGTTAACACTTTGGTACCCAGTGGTTATTTTTCGTCAAAATTTAACGCAAAATTTTTAGCACTTTTGCAAAAATTACAAAATACTCCCAAATAGTTTCAAAATTGTAAAAAACGTCCCTAGATCATAACATTTGAGGACTAAAATGAAAATTATAACAAAAGTTTAATGTTAAAGTGTAATTATGGAAAATATTGAAAAAGAATAAAATTACATATTAGTCCTAAATCTAGAAAACAAAATGCAGTTTAGTCCTAAAACTGTGCGGTTCGATGTTGAGAAGATAAACTTTACAAAATTTTTTGCAAAAATTACAGAATTCCCCCAAAGAGTTTCAAAATTTACAAAAAAAGTCCCTAGATCATTTTATTTGAGGACTAAAATAAAAATTACAAAAACTTTATGTGGTCAAAATGTAATTTTGGAAAATAGAAAAAAGGAGATAATTAAATATTAGTCCTAAATCTGGAAAATAAATGCAATTTAGTCCTACCCATATTCAAATACAACTACTTAAATGAAATTTTGAAATTGTAGAAAACTCCATCAATTCTTTTAGTTTGTTGTGTTTTGATTCGTTTTACCAAAGAGAGGTAACCTAAACGCACAAAAGAAATATTGTTGAAGAGTGAAATATGGTTTAAGCAGCAATAGAAACTAACATATAAGATGTAGTAGAAATCGACGGCTAAAATTGAGCCACGTCAGCACTTTTTGTTAAATTTTGACGGAAAATAACCATAGGGTACCAAAGTGCTAACAGCGCAAATCTCATAGTACCAGAATGTCAAATTTTATTTTTCAAGGTATCAAAGTCGATTCGGTCCAAACCACATGTACTCATTTTATCCATAAATAAAATGATTCAAATCAAAAGTGATGTACATATTCACCANTCCTTGATTGTAGAAGAGATATTTTGAGTGATATGGGAGGTGAATCATTGGGCCAAGGGCCTCTTCTGCCAATTGGGCCTCCTAATTATTGGGCCTATTATCAGAGACCAAATTGAAAGCTTTGCCAAAGTTATAGAAATCCTTGCTCCAAAACATACCGTTTCAGAAACACACAAAATCATGTTCTCCTACACAAGCAAACGACATATTATTCTTTTCCCTCTTATTGATAAAGCATGAAGAGTGACAAAGCAAAGATTTTGACTTTTGAGGCAGGCCAAAGAGTGACAAAGCAATAAGCGTCACTGTCACAAACGACACTTGAATGCACACCTGAGATCCACCGCCACCATACGATACTTTTATGATCCTTCTCTTCTTCCTTTCTTCCTCATCATCTCAAAACCAAGGCTCTTATCACACCAGACATGGCTACACACAGAGACAGGTATATACATATATAGATGATTCATACTTTCATATATATATATATATATATAGCTATATTAGTTCTTTCACAAAGTGTACCTGATGGGGACATCACAACTACTTTTGGTTCAGAAACTCTATTTTAGTGGAACCCATACCCATTGATGGCCATTAATCCATCGTACCTTAGCGGTTACAAAATTTGCAGCTTTACTCCTACCCTTCTTCATCTCTCTATTCATTCATTGCTTTGTAATACATCTCAGAGAGGAGGAGATAATCAGTATCAGAAGCTTTTCTTCGCTTTAAAGTTAGATTATACAAACTTAATCTCCCCTTGCACACTACTCTTCACTCTTTCTTCTGATCTCTGATCCAATCCAAAAGACAAGAAATTAACCTCTGAATTTGAAGTTCACACATATATATATAATGTGGTCGAAAAGTGTATGGATACCCTTGCCCTTTGATCAGCTCTATGGAAACCCAGAAGAGATTCGGATTATTAAGTATTGCTTCTTTCATCTTTTTGCTGATTCTTACTAAGCAATTAGGTTCATCTGCATTTGGTGGCAGTGATCAATGGGGAAGCACTGAGAATGAAGAAGCCCAAGATCATTTATCAGATTATATCTCAAGCTATGTGTATGTATTTCAAAGCCTTCACCTTTTCTTGGATTGTTTGTATATATGCTAGGCTAATTATATACATATAGGTTTAATTATATTGTTGGCCTTGCAATCTCAATCACCAAAGTGGAATGTCATTGAAGGAAAAGGACATGAAAGTGATGATTATGATTATGGTTGAACTGAGTTTGCTTAAATCTTTTATATTTGAACAGTAAGATATAGTATATTGTTAAAGTAGACATAAAAATTAGTTTTCGAAAGACATATAAATTGACAATTCAATCCTTAAAAGTCTATTTTATACACTTTAATCATTGAAATTCATGTAATCAATATTGGCCCTGGAAAATCGGACCCTAAAAAGTGGACTAAAGTGACTTTCAGAGACCAAAATATATAAAGTGGACTTAAAAAAAAAGTTAACATAGAAACCAACTTGTATGTTTACTCTTAGAATTATAAGGACTAAAATCTAAACAATTTAAACCCCCATAAACGAAAGAACCTAACTTTAGATTAACTTTTCAGTGATAAGGCAGAAATAGAAGCAGATGAATGGGAGATGGTGCAGAAGAAAGGAAAGCAGTTTGTGGTGAATGATCAACCATTCTATGTGAATGGGTTCAATACATACTGGCTGATGGTGTTTGCAGCAGATGAGTCCACCAGAGGGAAGGTCACTGAGGTGTTCAAGCAAGCATCCTCTGTAGGCATGACCGTTTGTAGGACTTGGGCCTTCAATGATGGCCAATGGAGGGCCCTTCAGAAATCTCCATCTGTTTATGATGAAGATGTGTTCAAGGTGCCTGCAATTTAATTCCACTGTCAATATCAAATAATCACAGACGGCATTACAATATTAGTTGTTATTTTGTTATTATTATTACAAATCATTGTTAGCATTCCTCATGAATTAGAATCTTGAATGGAGTGACAGGCCTTGGACTTTGTGGTAAGTGAAGCAAAGAAATACAAAATAAGGCTGATATTATCACTCACTAACAATTGGGAGGCATATGGAGGCAAAGCACAATATGTGAAATGGGGGAAAGCTGCTGGACTTAACTTGACCTCTGATGATGACTTCTTCTCACATCCAACTCTTAGAAGCTACTACAAGGCCCATGTTAAGGCAAGTAAACTTCTATTATAAGCACGACACGTCGCAACCACCTTCTCAAATCTGGATCCCTATATTACTCTATGATAAAGTGCAGAAAAAACTATAAAACATAGATTACTTTACCCTGAAGTACTATAGGAGATTCGGATTTCACCTTTTTCTCCTTATTCCTCCAGAATCGATTTGTCTGAGTTGCTATTTCCATCTTTCACTTGTAGACGGTGCTCAATAGGGTTAATACATTCACAAACATAACTTACAAGGATGATCCAACAATTTTTGCATGGGAACTCATGAATGAGCCTCGTTGTACCTCAGATCCCACTGGTGATAAATTACAGGTTTGTCCCTTGAGAACTTCTGCAGTCCATAGTCAGTTCATACCCTGCTATATCAGAGGGTTTGTAATGCTTATGTCAATCACATATTGAACTAAATTGTATGAATTGTAGGATTGGATACAAGAAATGGCTGTCTATGTGAAGAGCATTGATCCAAAACACCTTGTGGAGATTGGACTTGAAGGATTTTATGGCCCTTCAACACCTCAGAGAGTTCAGTTCAATCCTAACACATATGCTCAACAAGTTGGAACAGATTTCATCAGGAACCACCAAGTTCTTGGTGTTGACTTTGCTTCTGTTCACATTTATGCAGACTCTTGGTAAGTCTCTTCCACAATTCTCTAACTAATCAAAAGTTTAAACATTTTAATAAAACTTATATGGATTTGATTGTAATCTCTTAACTATCACTCAAATATCTAAAGCTGTCATATTATTCAACTTCTGAATCACTAATATAATTTTACTCTTGTTCATGACATGAATATGACATCTCTAATGAGAAATTATTTATTACCTGGATGAAGGATTTCGGAGTCAATTTCTAATACCCATCTGCCATTTATAACATCTTGGATGGAATCCCACATAGAGGATGCTGAAAAGTACCTTGAAATGCCTGTGATTTTTGCTGAATTTGGCGTATCTGCAAAAGACCCTGGCTACAATTCAACTTACAGAGACACCCTCATAAGCACAGTGTACAAGACAATCTTAAACTCTACAAAGAAAGGAGGAAGTGGAGCTGGAAGCCTCTTGTGGCAGATCTTCCCTGAAGGAACAGATTACATGGATGATGGCTATGCAATTGTTCTCCCAAAATCTGCTTCCACCTCAAGCATTATAACCCTTCACTCCACAAGGCTTAACCTGTTCAATTCCATGTGCTCATGGAAATGTCATTGGGGTTGTAAGAAGAAGAAAGTGTTAGATAAAATACTCTATCATGATGAACTCTAAAATCACTTCTCATGTTTCCAGATAATGATGCCACGGCCATACAGTTACAATGGAATATGACAACCACACAGAAAAATGAAGGGATAAGTATGGGAACTCACTGTATCGTTATGTACTTATGTTTCTATCAATATCAATAGTGTATTTACTTCTTATGCTGTGAAATCATGGTTCTGCAGTCCATTCCATCATCCTAATCTACTGTTGTCCTCATTCCTTTTACACCAATATTGCATTGTATAGGCATGGTGTTGTACTAAAGCTATGGTGCAGAAAATTAAAACTAGTGTTTGAAAGCCATTAAAAGCTATTATCCTTTAGGTTGGCATGATAGGCATCGGTTCAATAATACTACAAATGAGATATCAGAATATATCACCTCATCTTGATATCTAATAATTTTCATAGACCAAGAAAAACATCATATTATCACGTTCCAGCACTACAGGTTAAGTTTCACATAGCTTCTAGCATAAGAGAAGGTTGATTTAAGCTCTTTGATTGCTCCACTTTGTGTTTGAACTTTGAATAGAGCACCCAGGTACTTGCATTACAGTTATTTCCTTCTGTAATGTATTATAGAAACAAATATCCTTTCATGTGCTTCTGGAACTCATCTGCATCATCAAGTCAAAGTGGAAGCAGAGTTTTCTTATTCAAATTCAATATTATCTTGCTTAGTTTCTTTATCTTTCAAACTTCTACCCATCCAGCAAAACAACAGCAATCAAGAGAGAAGGCACTCGGTGAAGGAAAATGACATAAAAGTTTAGATCATAGCTTTGGTTTTCTTATGTATTTCTTTTTTTTAAAAAAAAAATGATATAATCTACTTCTAAGTTCTAACAAAGGAGCTATGTTTATGTTTATGTACAGCATCAAAGTTCTGTATCTTGACTTCCCTTGAGACAAGCAAACTGAGATGGTTTGCTTCTCTCATGCGTTTGCGTCATCAGAATATTTTGAAGCTGCTTTTGAAGCTGTGCTTTTATTTGGTAATTAGAAGCCACTTTTACATCTAAGTTCTCCTTCGCAGCTATGAGTTCTGACCTTCTCAATTCAGCAGCAGATATCTCAGAATTACACGAATTTTCGCTATTCCTCTTATGTTCCAAGAAAGACGACCTCAGTTCATTTTCTCTGCGTCTCAAATTCTCAATTTCCATTCGACAATCCACCACGAACTTCTCCACAGTTTCCTTGAATTCCTTCATTTCCGTCCTCTTTGTCTCATAAAAGCTATCGTTACTCTTCTCCAACTCCTGAAGCTCCTCCACTTCACTCTGTAAAGACTTAATTTCTTGAGATCCACTTTCTAATTTGGCCTCGAGGTTGTCAATCTCGGATTTGAGAGCCAGAATCTTGAAGTTGGTGGACGCCACTTTGTGATCCAGCACGAAGCATGTTTGTTCGATGGACCTGATGTTGATAAGCTTTGAAGCAAGAACCCCTGATTTGTTGGCTTGAACTTCTTTTTCGGCCTGAAGGTGAGTGAGACGCTGGTTTCGAGTGAGGTTCATGTGTTCGAGACGTTCATGGAATGCTGAGGAAAGCGCCATTGCAGAGTGAGAGAAGAGAGCTTTCGCCGTCGAAGATCCTAGGGTTAATGTTAAGGGGAAGGTTATTAAAATCGGACCGACCATTAAACCGATGGAAGGAGGGGTTTAAGGTTCAATGGTTTAACCGGCGTCACATTGGGGGTGGGACGGTTGATAAATAAATAAATTAAAAATAATAAAAAAACTTATATATGATAAAATTTTAATTTAAATATTCATAATTAGGTTACAAAATATAATTATAACATTAATATATTAATACAATTTTTATGAATTAATATAGAGATAATCAATTTTCATAATGTTCAACAATATAATATCATCAAGTGACATTTTATCATCACTTTCTCTATCAAATTTTGGTTCATAATCAACATTCTCTAATATTTAACCCATTAATTATAAAAAAAGACCAAAAAAATCAAAAAATAAACAAAAAATAAACCAGGACCGGTTCAACCGGTTTGCCTCCGATTCGGGCCGGTTTCACCGGTTCCCTCCGGTTCAGCCTGATTCTCTACCTGGCCGGTTATTAAAACGACTCGAACCGGCGGCCGGTTCCCGGTTCAACCGGTCGGACTGGCCGGTCCGGTTTTAATAACTATGGTTAACTCACTGAATTTATTCTATTTTTTTACTTTCATTGAAAGAAGCCTCGTACTATTCTTTCTCAAATTTCTTTCGTCAAATCAGAGTTATCGGTCCTTTTGAGTTTTAAGTATAGGATGAATTCTGTTTTGGTCCCTCAAATATCTTTTTGTATTGTTTTAGTCTTTAAACTTTTCAATTCGTTTCATTGTTTGTCTCTATCATGATTTTATTTGGTTTTTGCCCTTATCTCTTAATTTATAACTAATAAGAATCAATTTTCTCTTATACATATCCTTAAATGAGTTGGTATAGAGAAAAAATAAATATTTCCCTTATGTCACTCTAATAGTAGACACAACATATGTCTTCTTGTCGTACTCATAGAAGAATGAGATTGAGATGTCAATATTTATTTTTCTTTTTATCAACTCGTTTATTAAGATATGTATGAGAGAGAAATACTCCAAATTAGTAGTGTAACTCATATATAACGACAAAAGTTAAATGAAATCATGATAAAAACTAACAATGGAACAAACTAAAAACTTTTAAGGACTAGAGCATAACAATAAATACTTTAGAGGCCAAAAAGGAGTTCACCCTATAATTCAGTAATCAATATGGAGAGAGTCAGGAAACCATCTAAACTCGGGCCTTTAGTTGGCCCCATTTGGAAGAGTCATGCATTCCTCAAATGCAAAGGAGTAGTTCAAAATATTTTTTTTGTGCTCATAACTTATGCTCAGGTTTTAATTTGGTCTTATAATTTTTCTATCATATTTTTTGTATCATATCTTTTGATCTAGTTACAGAATTGATTTCATATTTTTGCAAAAAGTTTCACCGTTAATCTCATCTGACCTAAAGATATGAGACTAATTCTGCACATGACTCAAAGATATGAGACTAATTATGTAATCTGACCTAAAGATATGAAATCAATTTTGCAACCTGACCCAAATATATGAGACCAAAAGTGCAACACGAGACCAAATTTGCAACTTGAGCATAAGATATGGAACAAAAAATGCAACAAAAAAAGTTATGAAACCAAATTAAAACCTGAGCAAAAGTTATGAAAACAAAATTGCACTTTAGCTTATATATTAATATTGAAAGTAGGGTGTCAAAACGGGACTGGGCAAGTGGGCCCGCCCAACCCGCCCATTTAGTGGGCGGGTTTGGACATAAAAAAAATAGGCTCGTTTAAAAGCAAGCCTAATTGAGTTGGCTCATTTAACCCGCGGGCCAAACCGTTATAAGTGGGCTAGGTAGAGGGTTAAACGGTTTAATATACAAATAAAAATAAAATATCTTCATTAGTTTACAAGTATCATAGTATTTTTATTTATCTTTCATCATATTGTTATTATTTTATAAAATTTTAATCTAAAAAAAATTTATAAATAAAGTATTGGCCCTCGGGCTGCCCTGTTTAATCTGCGGGCTAACACATGTGAGCTTGAGCATGTAAAGTTGAACCTGTTTTGTAAACGGGCTTGGACGGATTCGGGCGGGCTGGCCCGTTTTAACAACCCTAATTGAAAGAGATAGAATTATACGATATAAAAAACAACTTAAGTTAAGTATTGACATGTTATGAAGGATGACACTTTATTTTGATGTAGACCTGATCGCGGGCCGGGCTCACTAAAATACAGGCCGGGCTTTAGGGGTAGTAACGAACTAAAATTAGGCCCGAGCCCGGGCCTGAGCCCATTTTAGTTTGGGCCGGGCTCGGCCCGTTTTTTATAAATGTGGACCGGGCTTNTATATTATATCATATTTATATGATTATATATTTAGGTATTGGTATTATAGTATATAATATAATATAATATAATATAATACATATATATATATATATTAATACGGGCCGGGCTTTCGGGCCGGGCTGAAAAAAAAGCCCGAGCCCGGCCCGTATTAAAACGGGCTTTTTAAAATTCGGGCTCGTTTTTTTTCGGGCTTTTATTTTCGGGCTCCTTTTCAATTTTTTCGGGCCGGGTAAATCGGGCCGGACAGGCTTTCGGGCTCATGATCAGGTCTATTTTGATGTAGTGTCATCGTGTCAGACACAAACGATACTCATACATATGATATATACTAAGTTTCAAAATATAATTTTTTTTTTGACTTGGACTTAGTAAAAGATAGAAAAAAAAAAACACATTTAATCTATATGAATGTGTCATGAATAAATATTGTAACTTTTAAAATTCTTTAATATTTATAGATATTTTTAAAAATACTTTTAATTGTCCCTCCTATCTATGGTTAGAATTAAATATATACAAACACATATACAACATTATATCATATAATTTTAAAAATTCATACGGTGTCTTGTGTTCAAATTAGTGCTAGTACTTCATAAGTCTTGCATGTTACCTAATACCTCCTTAGAACAATATTATAATTGCTTTATAAAATATACAAAAGACTAATCCAACCCAACACAACCCAAATATATATCATATATATATTCCATTAGCAAAACAACAAAAGCTATATATAGTATTCACTTCTTTCCGGCCTTGTGGATTCATCATGACTAAAGAGAAAAAAGAAAAAAGAAATAAAATAAAAGAATAAAGAAAGAAAAGCAAAGGAAGCAAGAAAAGCAGTAGCCGTTAGCGCCTGTCGAGTTTCAAATTCAAAAAACGATTTCCTCATCTCCTTCCCTTCACTTATTATTCTCACATTCCCATATCCTTTATAAGCTCATTCAGTTTCAGATTCAATCAATAAAAGAAAGAAACAACCTAACAGAGAAAGCATATATACATATATATATATATATATAGAGAGAGAGATGCAGAACGCGCAAGCAGCTCAGATTCCGATGACCGGAGAATCCAAAGTCCGGCCTAGATCTGGCCGGACTCCTCTTCAGCCGAAGAACTCTCCGGCGACTCCTCTCCCCGATCCTCTCACAAATTCCAAATCGAAGCAAGAACGGATCGGAATCGCGGTGGTGATCGGAGATTCGGACAAGGAGAATCATTTTCCGGCGAAGGTGGAGCAGCTGCCGTTGGATGCGTCGCTGGCGGAGGAACTGACGGCGATCAAGAAGAAACTGGAGAGGCTGAGATTGGATCGAGAGAAGACGGAAAGAATGTTGGAGGAGAGAAATTCGGTGTTGGATGCTCAGATGAAGGAGATGGATCTGAGAGGACAGTTTCAGAAGTGCCTTGAGATCGAGGTTGATAGATTGTTCAGATTGAAGGAGATCAATTCTCGCTGTATGGTGAGTGTGTATAAACGTCCGATTGATTTCAGTTTGATTGATTGTTTTATGATTTGTTGATTTTGTTGTTTATTTCGGAGCAGAGGATTTCTCCGATCAAATCATTGAGAGAGAAGGAACAAGTGAAGATACTCAACGAATCCCCGTCGGAGGTATGTGATTCAGTGTGAATTCAATCCGTTCTCTGTATATCTTGATGTAAGAAGTTTCAAATTCCAGCCTGAAATATTTGCGATTTTGATTGTTGAGAAGGTAAAAACTGAGGAAATGTTGGAATCTGAAGAGGAATATTTGAGAGAGAAGGAATCGCCATTGGAGGTATGTGATATTTCGAATTCAATCCATTAATTCTCCGTATATTTTGATGTAAGAAGTTCGATATTCGAGCCTGAAATATGTGCGATTTTGATTGTTGAGAAGGTAAAAACTGAGGAAGCGATGGAATACGAAGAGGAATCCGGATTGCAGAGTCCTGGATCGGCATCATCAGAGGTTGATACACAGAAGATCTGATCATGAATCTTGCAGATAAATTTGAGGTTAAAGCAGAATAAATTTGAGGAATTTTCAATTCCATACATAATACCTTGTTATGAATGGATTTCAAATGTTTATTTGTTGTGGATCGGTGATATTATAAGAAGAACGTGTATGACAAATTGACAGAGGAAGAAAAAGAGTGAGATTGAATGAGTAACATAATAAGATGAAAGTGAAGTTTCAATGAACAGCAGATACATTTATTTTTATTTTTTAATTTTTGGCCTGAAATCAGATACATTTATTGTTTATACATATATGCTTATCATTGTTTTGAAATCAAGATCAGCTGCATTTATTTTGATGTGAACTACAATTGTTTAATCTCTGTTTGGGTAAGGTTAAAAGCTCATTATAATCAACTTATACCCAAAAAATCTGGATAATCCGGTTTGTACTTAATGATTATATTAAGATTTGGCTAAACTAGAAGTACTTAATGATTTTCTAATATTAAAAAAATGGGTAAATCACATAAATGATACGCTACTTTAGTACCATGTGGTTCAAAAGTTTTGTATCAAATGTCCCTATTAGCATATTTTGTTTGGTTACTAGTTTGAACCAATGCCATAGTCTATGCAATAAAGCATTGAACTACAAAGGCGGGAGTGAACTATCCTTAGCATTTTGAAGATATGTGGTTTTGTTCCGTTAAAAATTAATAGTAAAATGAGGTAAAAATCTCATTTTGATCCCTAATATTTGTTTATATTCTATTTTGGTCCTTAATATTTTTTGGTTATGTTTCAATCCCTAATGTTTCTTAAAAGTTTCATTTTTAGTTCCTCGACACTATTTTGTTCGAATTTTAGTTCTACTTTTCTCAAAACAGGGCTTCAATCAGTTTAAAAAATTGACCTTCAAACCTTAAATCTATCGTTTTTGAAATCTCCAACAAATATTTAATAATCAGAATGAAAATTAATAATTTTTTGGTCAAAGGATTATTTTGGTCCTAAATGTAAGCCATAATATTCATTTTGATAATTTATGTTTCAAAATGTTCAAATTGGTCTTAAATGTTAGCAAAATGTTTCACTGTGGTCCCAAACTATTGAATTTGGTCATATTTCTCTCATATCTCATTTCAAGTTCAAAGGACTTGTTAAGAGTAACTCGTAACTCTGAATTCGTCACATTTAAATTTGAAATGAAAGAGATATGATCAATTTTGCTTGTTTGACCGTAAAACAAGCGGTCTACTTTCAAGATCAATTTGATCTCGTTTGTTAATGACCCCAACTAAATAAAAAATAATATTCTTTAAGAACAATATGTAACCTTAAACTCGTGACATAGTCACGAATGTTCACTAAAAAATTTTAATTGGAGTGACATATATATTGAAGTAGCTATATCCAATTTGATAACCATGTACGAACAACTATAAATATACATCTCAAAATCAACATCTCATTTTAATTAGGCATGCTATCAAAACATGCAAATGATATTCATGTCATCTCTATTTCATTTCATAAATTCATATCTCAAAACCTAGATCAATTTATCTCCAATAAATCATTCATGACTTATAACCACTTATGCATTAATTACATAGCATTAAGAATCATCAAATGAGTCCGAAAAATCATTAATGAAGTGTTGCCATTGTGTGTTGTGGAGTGCTCATATTCTTTTCTTTCAAGTGTTTTCCACCATTTTTGCAATGATCTAACTTCAAAATATAGCATTTAAGGAAGGGGGAGAGAGATTAATCTCTTTCTACTCTCTCTTTTGTTTAGAAAAGTAACTCCTCCTCTAAAATACTCAAATTCAAAATATTTGTGATTTGTGAAGGAAAGATGAGGAAAAGAGAATTAAAAGTTAATAATTTATTCTCTTCCTCTCCAATCTTTAAACTTCCAAACAAAGGGAAAAGGTCCTAAACTTTTCTCATCTCTTTCATTTTTTCTTCTTAAATCTTCAATCCTGTTGGGATATGGGTCCATCCTTGGTGGATTGGACCAATTCAAATATGATTTAATAATAATAATTATTATTATTGAATAAAGATCATGGGAAGTGGTGTGTAGAGATTTTTTTGGAGAATATATTTCAGAATTATTTAATTTTGAAATGAAATTCAGATTCTAAACCACCCCACTACTATAGCACCATTAGGCTTTGCTTTTCTCTCTCCAACACACACGTACCATAAGTTTCTCAAGAGGAGAAAAAACTGAAAAAAGGAGGGAATGGCTTCTTGAGAGAAAGGAAGTTTTATGTGTGTTGGGAGATATGTGAAACTCTATCAGACTCTATGTTCGTCTCTACCGGTGCATTTGCTGTGTACAATGATGAGTTCGTGGATCTGTGTTCGTCTTTGTAACCGAGTCTTCGTGTGGGTATTTGGATTCGACATTCTAGGTACGCCCGAAACCCTACAAATCCAAACATACCCTTAGAATAAAAGAAATGAAGATCATCAGTGTTACTGCAGGGCTCGTCAAATTAAATTCATGAAGTAACATCACATCATCGGCATACTGGCCTTCCAAAATTTGAAGGGCCTATTGGCTAGATGTTTCCTCTTAGATAGAAATAATAATCATCATTGTTATCTGCCTGTTTTAAAGTTCTATTAAGAAAATCCACAAGAGATGGTGATTTCCGTGAGGAGGAACCCCAGATTCTCCATCTTTTTAAGTTCTTCATGAGGAGGTTCTTTAGTGTCTTGCCTTCAACCTTTAAATACAATTGGAGATAAAAAAGTGATTACTAATGAGAATAATTAAGATTTGTATATACTGATTAAATTTGAATCATAAAATTAAAATTAATGTCTGTTGATTTGTAAATTAAATGTCGGTTGACTTTAATTTCATTTATAGAATTTAATGTTTAAGATATAAAAATTTATGGGCAAACTAAAAATTAGTCTAATAGAATTAAAGTAGAATTATTTGTTCGGTCAATTACAATGCATTTGTTTAATGAAATTATACATTAATTATTTTCCTATATTAATATAGTTTCTTTCCTTACAATACACGGATTTGCAAAAAATTTCGAGCAAATCTGTAGCTAGCTAAGATAATTTTTTTTTGATTGAGAAGAACAGATTAATAAAAGATGGAGATAGGGTCGTAATTATACAAACCGTGCGATAAAAGATAATACCGAAGAAAAGAAAGCAACTGATCAGTTGAAGAACCAAACTTAAAACATTGAACAGTGGAAGCTTGTAGTAAATGGATGCAATCTTGCTGCAACGTATAAAGGTGAGAGGAGATGCGAGAATGCGCACAAATCGCTTGTGTAACTCTCGAGGAAGAAGTGATGATTATGAGTTGTTGTTGTAGGGAACGAGAAACTTGGATAAGCATCTGACGAAGAGACCAGAGACCACCAGCAAATTTGAATCGCTTATCAGAAGTAGAGTGTGATGGAGATTGTGCCCTAGGGCCAATCATTTTATTTGTGTTAT
>QANZ01055425.1:19987-39986 GCA_003254925.1 Chamaecrista fasciculata | reverse complement strand
AAATTGAGTCTTGTATCAATAATTAAAATTCAAGAATCAAATTTAAGAATTCGAATTATTGGTCCAAAATTAAAAATTCATAATTTAAAATTTCGACCACCCTATATGTATATTATAATTAAAACAATTTTAATTAATATATATAATTAGGGATTTCGACCAAGACATATAAATATTATAATTAAAACACTTTTAAACTAAAATATATATGTATGGTTGGATTAAGACTCATAATTTTAAGAACCTTTTAAAATCAATCCAATTGATTACATATGTATCTCATACATATAGTTTTGCACCAATTCTTTAGATATTGTTCCAAAACATATGTGGTGGCAATTTTCGCAAAACTTAGCATACGATTAAAAATTGTAAACATCTAATCATACATCACATGTATAATCACACAAACTAATATAAATATGAGTAGCCTGGCTCTGATACCACTGTTGGTTAATCATAGGGTCGGCGCAGCGGAAAAACACGGTAAATTAAAATTTTTGGCTTCCCTATGATTCCTTCCAGGATCCACTATCAACATTTATCATATAATTAATCAATGATTGTTATCATAGTAAACACGCTAATATGATAACCATTAATTTATCTCCATAAATTAATTAATATGTTCAAAACATATTTATAAAATGATTGGCCCTAGGGCACAATCTCCAACATGTTTTGCACGGCCACGATTCAAGATACAAAGATATAATCGAAATATCGCAGATATTTCGCTGTGCCGTTGCTTTGGGCCGCCGGCTCAGCGCACGGCTCAGAGGTGATTTTCTCCCCCTGACTTGCGGATCAAACACACTACTCTACACTATAAATAGAGGTCGTCATTCTACGCTTAGAGCACCAATTCACGAAGAAAACTCCATTTCTCTCTTTAGTTTAGAATAGTTTTCATCTTAAAGCATGAGTAACTAAATAGGTTGATACTTGAGGAATGCCTCAAGGATGTGACTTGAGTTCACCATGTTTCGTTATTAAGTCCAGATGTTGATGTTGCATTTATGAGGTATGACTAACTCTTTCAAGTGTACTTGTTAAAGTTCGTTATATATAAGTAGTAGATCATATTTTGTTAAATAATGGGACCTTGACATTCCCAGAGTCTGTCTCTCTCACGATTAACGAAGTAGCTCTTTAGGGTTTGCTAAAGGGAGGCTTACAATATCTTATTTGTATATTAGGAGTACCTTTGATATTATTATATATGTTTGTTTATTGTTCCGATGTGACAATAATATAGATTGTCCCGAACAGCTTTGCCAAATAGCTCATGAATCCAGTCTTGGATGAGTTACCAATCTTAACTCGTATCCTCTCTATTGTTTGATTGATTATGTTTATAGTTTAAATGCATGTTCTAACTTAGAAAAGTAATTGCATATTTATTATCTAATCTTTATGATGAATGAACCATGATAGCCCATCTCTAGGGTTTTCTCTCAAATATTGTTTTGACTCATTAAGATATATTAAATTGTGACAGCCCTCAAGAATAGAAGTTATAGTCTTCGTCACAATTCTTCTTACCTCATCACACTGAGTTCCGCGAGAGTTCGACCTTGGGTGAGCATCTATACTATATTTTAATAAATATAGTTATACTTGCGAGGCTTGAGTATAATTAAATTTGACACGCTTGACACCTTACGACGGGTGTCCGGTCAGGACGAGTCTGAGTTTTTGACCTTTTGTTTATGGAATTGAAAAAATAGTTCTAATATATACGTTGATGAAAGTTGACATTCATAATTGAGAGAATATATACTTATTATATATATTATTTCTTTTTGTTATCCTGTATAGTTGATGGTGTTACATGATATATTAAGCCCCCATTTTGACATTTTGTAAATGTTGGGTAAATTTATTTTTCTAGTTCCAATAGATAATTTCTTATCAATATCATAACAAGTGACTTCAGCAAGAAATACACTTATCTATCATATTAGAAGTGCCAATTGACTACTTTTGTATATCCTTATATGTATTTAATAGGGAAAAAAAAAGAAGAATTTGAAAACAACACCACCTTTGAAAAAAATTAGAAATAAGAACTGATGTTTCTTTTTTTTTTTTTGGTTACATAAGAACCATTGCTTGTGTGCCAAAAACTTCATTTTATTTTTGAGAACATATGAATAAATTGATATTTAAGTTTAGAAACCGAAAAAGCAAATGATGGAAGATCTTGGAAACAAAAAAACTTAAATTGAATTTGAATTGATATTAACTTGCCCCAACTTTGTTTTAACCATTGATTTGAGAATTAAATATTCAAGTCTAAAATTAAAACCACTATATGTATATTATTAGCCTTACAAATTGCAGTGGAGGTTGCTATTGCATTAATACATTTATTACAGTTGCCTATGTTGCAATATAAGTTGCACTCATATGTGTTCCAAAGAGTGTCTAATATTATGTGAGTTATAAAAGGTATGACATAAGTAATTTAGCATTATTAGTGCATTACTCATTGGGCATAAATTTTCTATGTTATTTATAGTGTACAAATAGAAACTTTATTACATATAGTATGGGAGTCAATGATTACATGAGAAATTTCGTAACATTAAAAGTATTACATAGTGATCTAGCATTATGGGAGTCAATGATTACATGAGAAATTTCGTAACATTAAAAGTATTACATAGTGATCTAGCATTATGACCTATATTTGTATTATGGAGCTAACTTAGAAATTGCAGCACTTGGAAGTGGTTTTCCCAATGCTGATTCCATAATTAGGAGTAATCTGGATCAATATACCTTGTCTGGATGGAATCTGAGTAACTTCCCGAGATTGCCTGGTTCTGTATTATGACCTATATTTGTTGGAGTGCTCTTTGATGATTGAAATGGTAAGATAATCAAGTCAATTTCCCTCCACCTCCTCAACTGTGAACATACCTTGCAGATAATGACAGAAGTCATTTAGTTCTATGCTCTTACTGTTGAGAAGATTAATATTCTCCCCATGTTGTTTAAATTGACTTTCACCCTTGGCATATGTAGGTCTTCTTGAAGTTTATGATCCTTGTTTGAGTTTTGTTGTTGCATCTTTGAGGTCATTTAGAAAATGATAGTTGCTCCAAGTAATGGAATTCTTTTTTCAAGATCCTAATTCATAATGAAGTTTTCAAGATTCTGTCGATACAAAATGGTGGTTTTCTTGTAGTGATATAAACCAATGTAATTAAATTAAATTAGAATAAGAGTAGACTAACACAATCATAATTTTCAATACGCCTTAAGATTTGTGTTTAGTAATTAACCCCTCAGCTCAAACAATTATGAAAACATATCGAAATACCAATTGAATTTCAACCTTATCAGTTTTTATAAATTTTAATAGCTATTCCTGCTACTAATAGTAGTAACTTTCGATCATATCATTGACGGTATAATTATATGTAATTAAAGCTATGCACTTGAATTTTAATTATATTCATGTTTGATGAAAAAAATGTTAGTAATAATGTCAAAGAAAAAGAAATTGGATTTATTGTGAAAATTTTTAGAAAATTACAAATTTTAGTTTTTGATTTTCTTAAAAAAAATTAAATATGGTCAACAAGACTTGTTTTAAAAAGAAATTGGCTTTAAAAGCATACGCAAGCTTAATATATTTGATTTGTAAGGAAAATGAAAAATACCCTTAAAAATCTCTCAAAAGGAAATTTAATTACCTTATATTAATTATAGAAATCAATATGTATACACATATAGATATTGCCTAAACTTTTATCAAAATTATTAAACTTAAATAATAAACAAATTAAATTAAACTAAATAAAAAACAATAAAAGCTTAAAAAGAAAATAGAAACGAACCATAAAAAGCAATAAATGAAAAAAACAATTAGACAAAAATTGAAAATAAATAAGAAAGACATCTTACCTCTTGAGGCGAGATCAACACATAATGACTTAGAGGCTCGATCTTCAGAGATGATAGATTTAGCTCTTCCAAGGTTTAGTATATGTTGAGAGAAGAGAATTAGAGATCTATTTATAGATGGGTGGCAAGAGTGTATTTGAAATCTAAGCGATGTGGGACTGATCAAATAAACAGTTATATGTAAAATCATAAGGTAACATAGCTTTATGAACATGCTTCTCTAATCTCTATTGGATTTCTTCTTATTTTCTATAGATTGAAACAATTATCTCCTCAGTTCTTCCAACATTTATTACATATTTCACTCCCTTAACTATCCATATATAAATATTGTGAAAGATGAGGACCACCTCTTCTTGAATTGTCCCAAGCTGGTTTTTGGATCTGGCTTGCGGGATTGTTTTCCAACGCCCTCAATGGCAGCATCTCCGAAGAAGTTTTTGTTAATTTTCGAACCTTTGCTTGGTTAATTTACTCCCACAGGAACAAAGTTCGTTTTCAGGGGATTCCAGCAAGCCAGCTTACAATCATTAATGAATGGTATGCAGTTAGCTACTCAAAACAGACTTTGGCTCTCATGCCCAACAACCAGCCACACTATCTTAATGCGCGCATCAATAATCTTGTTGATCGTGTGCAAGTCGATGGCAACAAAGTCTTCTTTGTTTGCTATAAAAGCAAAAGGAACAACAAGAGCATTGTTGGTGGCTTCCACTTCATCAACAACCTTCTAGTTTTAGGTTTCTACTTGTGTGCTCAGGCTAGCAACTCTCTACTCAAGACAACGTTGTTGGGGACTAGACACTGCCTCGAGGTCATGAATCATATGGGCCTGACAAATATTATGTTCTTCTTCCCCAAGATGCTTGCGCAGGATGGAAAGCTTCGCAAAGTCCATTACAGTGATGAGATCCTCCGATCAGACATTGAAAAGTTGTTCCAGGACCAGAACAATGGGTGGAGAATCGCCTCCGAGACACACAATTGCAGCCTGCAGCAACTGTTTCCAACAATCTCTGATTTTATTTATGGCACTTTTATCTTTATTTAGGCCTTGTCTTATGTTCAAAAAAATAACTATACATATATAAATGCAAATTTTGATTAATTACAAAAGTTAATTTCAATATTGCATTTACTAAAATTAAATATAATTAAATAGAGACATATACTAAGTGCAAATCAAGGCCTCTTACCTTATTTTGTCTATATTCATGTAATTTCTTCATTTATCCATCCTTTTTAAGAAAGTAACAAAAAACTATTGCAAAAGTCATATTTTGGTCCCTCAAGTTTGCTCAAAGTTATGTTTTGGTCCCTCAAGTTTTTCTCATTCTGTATTGGCTCCTCAAGTTTTCAAAAAGCTCCGTTGTTAGTCCCTGGTTCCTTTCCATCCATTTTTTTCGTTAATAAAAGGAAAAACTAATTTTAATCTCCCAAAAGTTATATTTTTTCCGCATTAAGGTCCTTTTTTTATAATAGGATCAAAACGTAAGAAAACAATTGAGGTTTTAATTGATTTTACAAAATAATCTAAAAGGCCTTGATTTTCTTTGTTAATATGTTTCTCTTTTTAATTATATTTAATTTCCTAAGGCGAGATAACACGGAATAAGTTAGAGGCTTGATCTTGAGAGATGCGTGGTAGATTTAACTCTTCCAAGGCTTTAGTATATATTGAGAGAAGAGAAGCAGAGATCTACTTATGGATGGGTGGTAGGGAAATGTTTATAAGTTTAAGCGATGTGAGACCGATTAAAATATACAATTTTATATATATGAAAAAACACGAGGTAACATAACTTTTTTAGCATGCTTCTCCGGCCTCTATATTGGACTTTCTTCTTATTTCTATATATTGAAACAAAAATCTCTTTTATTCTTCCGACATTTATTATACATTTTCACTTTCATAACTATACATAAATAAATGAAATTTTTTATTAATTAAAAAATCTAATTTCAATATCACAATTACTCAAATTAAATATAAAATAGAAACATAATAACACATCAAATCAAGGCCTTTTAGCTTGTTTTGTCTTTATTTATGTAATTTTTTCATTTTTTGTCCATTTTTAAGAAAGTAATAAAATGTTATTGATATTTGATATATTGAGGCCCCATGTACCCTTGTATCTGCCTTTGCTTGGATTGGTTGTAGGAGATTGTAAAACCAAGTGTGATGATTCTAGTGTTGGTTACCTCTTTTATACTTTATATTCTATATAAAACCACTCTTAATTTGTGGTTTTTAATGATTTAGTGGCATGGATATTTTTTTTATTTTGATTAATAACAAAAAAATGTTAGAGAAATCTAATCCATTATCGCATCACTTCTGGCGGTGTAGAAATTATTTTATGTCTATTTATATTAAATTCAAGTTAATATTAGGATTGAAGACACTGAATCATTCTGAGTTCCATATATGTACCTCAAGACAATATTATAAAATTATATAAATCAGCTATAATTTCAAATGTTATAATAATTTAAAACATTTGATTAGATTTGAAGAATATAATCAACTAACTTTAATCCTTGTTGGTTTGTGTTGATTGTTGAAGTAATCAATGGCTTTAAACCAATTACTACTAGAGTTCATTCATATCTCATGAATATCATCAATTGTTTTACTCTAATTCTAAACATTAAAAACATCTCTTATGAACTCAAGACAAACTACAGGCGAGAGAAAATAATTTATTAAACATAGAGATACTTTTTGAAATATTTACACAAATAAAATATTTTTTTGAGCCAAACTATAGTTACTTTTTATCCATTGGAGGATAAAAAATGCTATTATTTATTTTTTATTTATATATGTTTTGGTCGAAACACACCTTAGGTGATTCAGGCATGTACAGAGAAGACCTATGGAGACCTCCGTACGTAAAGTTGATCAAATGGGTGATAATTCAATAATCCAAGAAAGGAGAAGACCTAAGAAAACTATTGGAGAAATTATCTGGAATGATCTATTTATCAATAACCTAACTATTGACATGTGCAAAGAAAGAACACGTTGGCGTCAATTGATCCATATAATCAACTCTACTTAGTGGGGAAAGACTTTGGTTCTTGTTGTATTTATATATTTTTTGGATGGACGTTTCAATGTGTAATTTATAAAGTACTAATGTTGATTAATTTAGAGAAAATCTAAATTTGATTTCTAAAATATTTCACTTGTAAACGATTTGATCTTTGGTGAGTAGTGATGAGTAGTTCTTGAATTTGAACGATTTTTTTACTTTTTGGTTATTAAATTTATATTAATTTAATACTTTCTAGGACCTAAATTTGTATTTTTTGTCTCTGAATTTAACCGAGGAACCAACTTGTTGGCAATTATAATAATTTAAGAACTAATATGTATTTTTTGACTATTCAAAGACTGATTCATTAATCCGATAAAAATTGAAAATCAAATAGTATATCTTCTCATTAGTTTATATTAATATTGAAGAGATTGAAGGAGCCAGTGGCGGAGCCAAGATTTTGGGTTGGGGGGGCCGATAAAAAATTTTTTCACCAAAGTCTCTTATGTTTATCTAAAGTTTCGTTTTGATTTTTAATATTTTTTTAGTTCTGTTTTAGTCTTTAATATTTCCTAAAAAATTCATAATTGATTTATAACTATTGAATATGGTCATATCTTTCTCGTTTTAAACTCGAACGCGATAAAATTAGAATTGCATATTATATTTGATGAATTTTTTCTTTACTCAATTGGAGTCGTCAACAAATGAAAGAGATATAACCACATCCAATAGTTAAGAGTCAATTATCAAACTTTTAGAAAATATTAAAGATTAAATAACAAAACAGAACAAAAAAAAATATTAGGGACCAAAATGAAACTTTAGATAAGCATTAGAGACCAAAATAAAATATTGGCATATTTTTTACTTAAAAGAAAGAAAGGAAACAAACATAAAAGCTAAATATTGGCATATCCCACATCCTTGTGCTCTTTTTGTGGCTTGTGGGCTTAGCCCACCGGATGCTCACAAAAAAAAAAACAGAAAGAAAGGAAACAAAAATAAAAGCTAAGGATGGAATTACAACTCTCATCACTACTTCACCTGCAAATGATAAACAATGAGAGTGCACTCTCTGGTGGTGTAACGGTAATCTTGTGACTAAATGTTAAATAGATATACAACTTGGAAATTTGAAGGAAGAATATGTGATAGAAAGAAGTACATGTTATTATAAGAATGTATGTATGAGAAGGTTAGGTTCATACTTCATAGAACTCTCCACTATGGACATCTAATTAGTTAAAAAATTATTCATAGTACCTCATAACTACTTTCACAATATATACAGAAAGCATAAGATTTTATATTTGTTATATGATTTAATTATAAGCCTGCTACAACTTGCCTTTTTTAAAAAGAACATTAGCTCAGATTTAAGCCATCATTTTCTTATCATTTTGTTACTGAAGGTTAAAGTTAGCTTTATAATATTGAGAATTTTATATAATTTTGTACCTTCAAATTAAAATTGGTACTCATTCGATTATATGATCATTTTAATTGAATTAAAATAATAATAATAATTATCCTCCTATCACATATCTAACTAGTTGAACAATGTAATTTAAAAGAGCATTCGCATTGTACAATATGAAAAATGAGAAGCTAGAGAGAAAGCGAGACATATCCCATTTTTATTGCTTAATGAAAAATTGAAACAAGAAAAATGTGAACAATGAAGGAAGTATGAGACAAATCAGAGAGTAATGAGTCCCAAAGTTAATGCATATTACAATTTGTTTCTCCCGACCCACCATGAACATCTAATTAGTCCTAAAGTTATTCATAAATGTGAAAGCTTCTTCTTGTTAAAATTCTCTCTTTTTTCTTGTTGAAGACAGTTGGCTTGATATATATTTATTATCCGTTGGAAGTTGGAACTAGTAAAATCAATTTACTGAACATTTGCAAAATATTAAAATGAAAGGTCAATGCCAGTATAACTACAATAAAAAATGTATAAATTTTAAAAAAACTTAACGGATTATCACATTAATTTTCTTGAAGCATGTATGTTTCTATGATTTTATACTCACATCCCAAACGTTAGGGGCATAACTGAAACTGACCCCAAACGTTAGGGGCACAAAAGGGTCTTTTGCCAATAATTATTTTGATGCAAGCTCTTTATAAATCTCATTACATATTGATAACTAGATCGAGGAATAATATTGAACATCGCCTCCAAAAATCAATCTATAAAAGATATTTAGAATTGGACAACTTTTTGGCATGTGTAGTCGGATTAAATGTTTTTATTTGTTTCAGATTTCTTACATAATTTCATAATTTCTCAAATTGGTCCGAAAAAAGTGAATATGTGGTCATATATCTCTTGTTTCAAATTCAAATTAAATGCTATGAAATCAGAGCAAAATATTACTATTATTGAGTATTTTCTCTATCCAGTTAGTATTCATGTACTTGGTTCTAAGTTCCTTAATTATATTGCTTTGATTATATTAGTTGGACTTTGATTGTAAATTTACTCGTTTACTCAAGCGTTGATGATGATGACGATGGCATTCGGTTCTTCCTCGAGTGTGTTGTATGTTTGGGGTTGACTGAATGAGCTTGTGCTTGTGTTTGTGTTTATGTTTGTTTTAGTATTTGTATTTATGTTTGATCTCTTATGACAATATTAGAAGTCCCTGGGGACGACGATATTTAATGCCCAGGTGAGAAATGGAAGTGGAAACATGAATGCTGGGGACGACGATACGTAACGCCGAGCTGAGTAGAGATGATTGATGTACTTGTTGTATTGAAATAATATTTGGGTGTGAATTGATTGCTATGTACTGTTGGATATCTATGCTATAAATACTATATGGATGAAATGATGTTATTGGATTACTAATGCATTGTGGTTCATCTCATAAGGAAAAGTTTGAATGCAGGTTTCACTAAAACTCTTATTATATCGCAAAACAGTTTTCTCCATGGTGGAGCGATATCTCATTTAAGAATGGAAACTTTAGAAAAGTTCCTTTTAAGTGAAGCCACCTTCGTTTACTATTACTTCCCCAGTCTTTCTGTTTTCACATAACTTTTAATGGTGATTTCGTTAAAGAAAAGTTTTCCTATATGTTTTTGGTACCCAAACTCTATTTTTAATTTAGCCAAATCATTTTCGCTCTTTACTTTAAACTTGTTGAACCTTACACGCTTAAGGGTTAGACCTAAAATGATGTTTTGAAAAACCTTGTTTTAAATGGAGATAATTTGTTTATATCGTTTCTTTTCCGTAGCATTGAATTTTAACAACCTTAAAAGTTATTTTTATTTTTATAAAAATTTCTCACATTTTTTTATACGAACTTTATTTCATTAAAACTCAACTTTCAATACTCTTTTCTTTAAGCCGATAACTCTTTCCTTCTTTTCTAAAATCAATTTTAAAAGTGTATGTATATCTATTCTTGACAAATTTCCTAACAGTTTTTCTAGGTAATTGCTTTAAGTGTGTTAAACTTTACCTTTTCAAAAATTTAGAACCAAAGTTAGATATTTGGAAGAACCTTCCTTTCAAATAAAGATACCCTTGCTTACATTGCTTTCCTCCATAGCTTCATTTCCAATTTTTTCAAAGAGGTCGTTTTAGGGACAATAGTTTTCGTTCATGTTTTGTATAACTTTATTTTAGTGATACTAAAACTTCATTACTCTTTTCTTTAAGTCAATAAGATTTTACTTCCCTAAATTAATTCTTAAAAGTAGATATTAATTTAGGGAAAAACTCTTAATGAGTTTTTCCTTGTTAAACACACATTTCATTTTCCATACCTTCTTTTAAAAGTTCATTTAGTTTTGTCTTCATTGTATCACCTCTTACCTTCATACCATTGTGTATTTAAAATTATTATCCATGTTAGATTGTCATAATTAAATGCATTTTTTTATATGTATTGTACATTATTGTAATTGCTTGTTTGGTTGGTGATCCTTCTCCCTACATGGTTGTGCCCTGCACCATGACTGAGATGGGTTAGTCGCTCTTTGAGTGTTGACTCACCCTTCGTTTTAATATTTTTCAGATATAGTTCCATGTCAAGCCGCCACTGTTGCTCCAAGAGGGAGCTAATCAGAAGCCCACATGATCGTTCGTGTGGGTATTTTTTCTTTTTGTGTAAAGATATATTGAACTCTAGACTGTAAGCTCCGCTAGCAGTTAGGGAGGGGATTCAGGGTTATGTCTTATTGTTTTGTAGGATTATATTTTCATTTAATATTCCAATATAGCATTTGCTTTGGTTGATGATTCTTTGAATTGATAGATTGATAGAAGTATGCATGTGAATGATAATAACATGAATATCTGTGAATTGTTAAGTATATATATATATATATATTCATTTATATTTTGGATTATTATATATGTTGATGTTATGCTATTTGATATTGGTTGTTTGTGGGTAGGCTTACAGCATGGGATAAACCCATCTCCGGTGCCGGTCACGTGCTCCCACGGAGAGGATCGTGACAACATTAAATTCGAATGCGATGATTTTGGAACTATTTGTTAACTCTTGAAGAGCTTTTTCTTTGTTCAATTGATACTGTCAACAAACAAATTAACTAAAATCACATCCCAAAAGTAGGTCTATGACCAATTTGAGAAATAATTAATAGAAACATGTATGATAAATTTAAAATAAATAAAACATTTAGGACTAATTTGGAATTATTTGGGACTAATTTGAGTTTTTGACCTTTTGTTTATGGAATTAAAAAAATAGTTCTAATATATAAGTTGATGAAAGTTGGCATTCATAATTAAGAGAATATATACTTATTATATATATTATTTCTTTTCTACCTCATGCTTGTTATACTGCATGTATAGTTGTTGGTGTAACAAGATATATTAAGCCCCCATTTTGATATTTTGTAAATGTTGCGTAAATTTATTTTACTAGTTCCAATAGACAATTTCTTATCAATATTATAACAAGTGATTTCAGCAAGAAATACACTTTTCTATCATATTTTAAGTGCCAATTGACTACTTCTGTATATAAGGATATGTATTTAATAGGGAAAAAAAAAGAAGAGGAAAACAACACCAAAATTAGAAATAAGAACTGTTGCTTCTTTTTCTTTTTTTTTTTTTGGTTACATAAGAACCATTGCTTGTGTGCCTAAAACTTCATTTTATTTTTGAGAACATATGAATCAATTGATATTTAAGTTTAGAAATCGAAAAAGAAAATGATGGAAGACCTTGGAAACAAAAAAACTTAAATTGAATTTGAATTGATATTAACTTGCCCCAACTTTGTTTTAACCATTTATTCGAGAATTAAATATTTAAGTCTAAAATTAAAACCACTATATGTATATTTATTAGCCTTACAAATTACAGTGGAGGTTGCTATTGCAATATAAGTTGCACTCATATGTGCTCCAAAGAGTGTCTAATATTATGTGAGATATAAAAGGTATGACATAAGTAATTTAGCATTATTACTGCATTACTCATTGGGCATAAATTTTCTATGTTATTTATAGTGTACAAATAGAAACTTTATTACATATAGTATTGGGAGTCAATGATTACATGAGAAATTTCGTAACATTAAAAGTATTACATAGTGATCTAGCATTATGACCTATATTTGTATTATGGAGCTAACTTAGAAATTTTGGCACTTGGAAGTGTTTTTCCCAATGCTGATTCCATAACTAGGAGTAATCTGGATCAATATACCTTGTCTGTTTGGAATCTGAGTAACTTCCCACGATTGTCTGGTTCTGTATTATGACCTATATTTGTACGGAGTGCTCTTTCTTGCAGATAATGGCAGAAGTCATTTAGTCTATGCTCTTACTATTGAGAAGATTGATATTCTCCTCATGGTGTTTAATTTGACTTTCATCCCTCGCATATGTAGGCCTTCTTGAAGTTTCTCAACCTTGTTTGAGTTTTGTTGTTGCATCTTTGAGATTATTTAGTTTCAATACTCTAGTCTTTTTCTTCTCAAAATAAAATTTGTCCATCTCCTGCGTTTTATATTTTATCTTCTTGGTTGTAGTACAGTAAGAATTTGTTGCAGAACCTGTTCTAATTAAGTCCTTCATGCCTTCGATAGCTTGAGGACTTAATACACCGTGTTTCCTGCATTTGCTTTTAATCAATTTCTCTTTTTACCAAAAAAATTTTGTCCATTATCAATATACCAAGTGGAAATTGAATAATTAGTTGCACATTGTTTACACAACATCGATCATGAGAATAAGTGATAGTTATAAGTCACCAACTCAATATAATGAACGAAATTATATACTAATAAAACAAAATTAATTTGTTTGAATAATACTATTTGATAACCGTTTTAATCTCATCGTCAAATGAAATTTCTTATTTGTCACAAGCATAAAAGCAAGATTTATATTGTAAAAAGATGGAAAGAACATAATATTTTGTCAAAATTTGTCACAAGTTCATAAAAAAATTCATACAAACTGATTTTCTTAAAAAAATGATGAACTTTATTTGTGACGAAAATTTGATGGGAATGAATTCCATCACAAATTCCATCAAAATCCTAATTCATGACGAAGTTTTCAAGATTTTGTCGATACAAAACGGTGGTTTTCTTGTAGTGATATAAACCAATCTAATTAAATTAAATTAGAATAACATTAGACTAACACAATCATAATCTTCAATAAGCCTTTAACATTTGTATTTGGTAATTAACCCCTCAGCTCAAACAATTATGAAAAAATATCGATATACCAATTGAATTTCAACCTTATCAGTTTTTATAAATTTTAATAGATATTCCTGGTACTAATAGTAGTAACTTTTGATCATATCATTGACGGTATAATTATATGTAATTAAAGCTATGCACTTGAATTTTAATTCTGTTCATGTTTGATGAAAAAAAATGTTAGTAATAGTGTCAAAGAAAAAGAAATTGGATTTATTGCGAAATTTTTTAAAAAATTATAAATTTTTGTTTTGATTTTCTTAAACAAATTAAATCTGGTCAACAAGATTTATTTTAAAAGAAATTGGTTTTAAAAGCGTACACAGGCTTAATATATTTGATTTGTAGGGAAAATGAAAAATACCCTAAACAATCTCTCAAAAGGAAATTAAATTACCCTATATTAATTATAGAAATCAATATGTATATATATATTGTCTAAACTTTTATCAAAATTATTAAACTTAAATAACAAACAAATTAAATTAAACTGAATAAAAACAATAAAAGCATAAAAAGAAAATAGAAACGAACCAACAAAAGCAATAAATGAAAAAAAAATTAAACAAAAAATGAAAAGAAATAAGAAAGACATCTTACCTCTTGAGGCGAGATCAACACATAATGACTTAGAGGCTCGATCTTCAAATATGATAGATTTAGCTCTTCCAAGATTTAGTATATGTTGAGAGAAGAGAAACAGAGATCTATTTATAGATGAGTGGCATGAGTGTATTTGAAATCTAAGCGATGTGGGACTGATCAAATACACAACTATATGTAAAGTCATAAGGTAACATAGCTTTATGAACATGCTTCTCTAATCTCTATTGGATTTCTTCTTATTTTCTATAGATTGAAACAATTATCTCCTCAATTCTTCCAACATTTATTACATATTTCACTTCCTTAACTATCCATATATAAATATTGTGGAAGATGAGGACCACCTCTTTCTAAATTGTCCCGGTCAAGGGCCGCTTGGTTTGGGTCTCAGTTCTCTCTCAGGAGTGACGAAGCTTCCCAAGCTGGTTTTGGGAACTGGCTTGCGGGATTGTTTTCCAACGCCCTCAATGGTAGCATCTCCGAAGAATTTTTAGTTAATATTCTAACCTTTGCTTGGTTAATTTACTCCCACATGAACAAAGTTCATTTTCAGGGGCTACCAGCGAGCCAGCTTACAATCATTAATTAATGGTATGCAGTTAACTACTCAAAACAAATTCTGGCTCTCATGCCCAACAACCAGCCATGCTATCTTAATGCGCGCATCAATAATCTTGTTTATCGTGTGCAAGTCGATGGCAGCAAATTCTTCTTTCCTTGCTATAAAAGCAAAAGGAACAAAAAGAGCATTGTTGGTGAATTCCACTTCATCAACAACCTTCCAGTTTTAGGTTTCTACTTGTGTGCGCAGGCTAGCAACTCTCTACTCAAGACAACGCTATTGGGGACTAGACACTGCCTCGAGGTCATGAATCATATGGGCCTAACGGATATTATGTTCTTCTTCCCCAGGATGCTTGCGCAGGATGGAAAGTTTCGCAAAGTCCATTACAGTGATGAGATCCTCCGTTCAGACATTGAAAAGTTGTTCCAAGACCAGAACAATGGGTGGAGAATCGCCTCTGAGACACACAATTGCAGCCTACAGCAACTGTTTCCAACAATCTCTGATTTTATTTATGGCACTTTTATCTTTATTTAGGCCTTGTCTTATGTTCAAAAAAAACTATACATATATAAATGCAAATTTTGATTAATTACAAAAGCTAATTTCAATATTGCATTTAGTAAAATTAAATATAATTAAATAGAGAAATATACTAAGAGCAAATCAAGGCCTCTTACCTTATTTTGTCTCTATTTATGTAATTTCTTCATTTATCCATCCTTTTTAAGAAAGTAATAAAATATTATTGCCAAAGTCATATTTTGGTCCCTCAAGTTTGCTCAAAGTTATGTTTTGGTCCCTCAAGTTTTTCTCATTCTGTATTGGCTCCTCAAGTTTTCAAAAAGCTCCATTGTTAGTCTCTGGTTCCTTTCCATCCATTTTTATCCGATAAAAAAAAACGAAAAAGTAATTTTAATCTGCCAAAAGTTATATTTATTTCGCATTAAGGTCCTTTTTTTATAATAGGATCAAAACGTAAGAAAACAATTGGGTTTTAATCAATTTTACAAAATAGTCTAGAAGGCCTTGCTTGTAAGTTTAAGTAATGTGGGACTGATTAAAATATATAATTTTATATATATGTAAAAACACGAGGTAACATAACTTTATAAGCATGCTTCTCTGGCCTCTATTGGACTTTCTTCTTATTTCTATATATTGAAACAAATATCTCTTCAATTCTTCCGGCATTTATTATACATTTTCACTTTCTTAACTATACATATATAAATGAAATTTTTTATTAATTACAAAATCTAATTTCAAAATCGCAATTACTTAAATTAAATATAAAATAGAAACATAATAACACAGCAAATCAAGGCCTTTTAGCTTGTTTTGCCTCTATTTATGTAATGTCTTCATTTTTTGTCCATTTCTTAAGAAAGTAATAAAATATTATTGATACTTGATATATTGAGGCCCCATGTACCCCTGTATCTGCCTTTGCTTGGATTGGTTGTAGGAGATTGTAAAACCAAGTGTGGTGATCCTAGTGTTGGTTACCTCTTTATACTTTATAGGCTTAAGTGCACTTTTGGTCCCAATACTATGACTGAGGTTTCAATTTGGTCCCATAACTATTTTTGTTGCAGATTTGGTCCCAAACCTTCGCAAAAAGTTTCACCGTTAGTCCCCTGGTCACTTCCGTCCAATTTTCGCCGTTAAGTGTGACGTGGCAGTCTGACTAGGATGCTGACGTGGCAAAATCAAATGAGATGGAGTAAGTTAGGATCAATATGTAACATTTCATAACTTCTCTGGACTGAAAGCATAATTTTATTGAAAATGAGATGAAGAGGGATCCTGAATCTCCCTTCTCCTTCACTTTCCGCAACCTTCCACTCCACTCTGAGTTCGGGCAGCCACCACGACGTCGAGCAGCCACCACGAAGCTGAGCCACCACCACGACGCCGAACAGCCACCGCAAAGTCGTTAAGCCACCGCGATTTTCGTTCAGCCACCACGATTTTCGTTCAGCTACCGGTTTGTCTCTCTTTCTCTCGTTTTCCTTCTCTTGTTCTCCTTTCCTTTTGATTCTCTCATTCTCGCTAAAACCTAATTCACTCTCTTCCGGTTATTGTTCGATTGTTGATTGATGCAGTAATTTTTGGGCTATTCGATTACTAAGTTTGGGGTTTGTTTATTTTGTAGCTTTATTGATTTAGGGATTTGGTTTCCTGCTCTCACACCTTCATTCTCATGCTTTACTTTTGTGTATCAAACTTCTCTCCTTCATTGAGAAACTTTTTACAGTTGTGCTTAGTTCATCTTCTCTCTTTGTTGTTATGATTTCTCGATTTTTGATGTTCATACGATTTCGTTGAACAAGGAGATGGCGTCGGAGATTGTGAGGATTGCGTTGGAGAAAAGTAGGGTATTCGATTCGGAGGAAACAGATGAGCGAGGATGAGAAAGAAGAGTGAGAATGGAAAAAATATTTTGGTCCTAATTATGCGTTCAGTCCAGAGAAGTTATGAAATGTTACATATTGATCCTAACTTACTCCATCTCATTTGATTTTGCCACGTCAGCATCCCAGTCAGACTGCCACGTCACACTTAACGGCGAAAATTGGACGGAAGTGACCAGGGGACTAACGGTGAAACTTTTTGCGAAGGTTTGGGACCAAATCTGCAACAAAAATAGTTATGGGACCAAATTGAAACCTTAGTCATAGTATTGGGACCAAAAGTGCACTTAAGCCTACTTTATATTCTATATAAAACCACTCTTAATTGCTGGTTTTTAATGATTTAGTAACATGGATAATTTTTTTTTATTTTCATTAATAACAAAACAATGTAAGAAAAATCTGATCCATTATCGCGTCACTTCTGACGGTGTAGAAATTATTTGATGTCTATTTATATTAAAGTTAATAAGCTAATATTAGGATTGAAGACACTGAATCATTCTTATATGTATCTCAAGACAATATTATAAAATTATATAAATCAGATATAATTTCAAATGTTATATTAATTTAAAACATTTGATTAGATTTGAAGAATATAATCAACTAACTTTAATCCTTGTCGGTTTGTGTTGATTGTTGAAGTAATCAATGGCTTTAAATTCATTAGTACTAGAGTTCATTCATATCATCAATTGTTTTACTCTAATTCTAAACATTAAAAACACCTCTTATGAACTCAAGACGAACTACACACGAGAGAAAATAATTTATTAAACATAAAGATACTTTTTGAATTATTTACACAAATAAAATGTTTTTTTGAGCCAAACTATAGTTAATTTTTATCCATTGGAGGATAAAAAATGCTATTATATATTTTTTGGTCGAAACACACCTTAGGTGATTCAGGCATGTACAAAGAAGACCTATGGAGGCCTCTCCGTACGTAAAGTTGATCAAATGTGTGATAATTCAATAATCTAAGAAAGGGGAAGACCTAAGAAAACTATCAGAAAGTTAGGTTCATACTTCATAGAACTCTCCACTATGGACATCTAATTAGTCAAAAAAATGATTCATAAACTAGTACCTCATAAATACTTTCACAATATATACAAAAAGCATAAGATTTTATATTTATTATATGATTTATAAGCCTGCTACAACTTCCCTTTTTTAAAAAGAACATTAGCTCAGATTTAAGCCATCATTTCTTTTCTTATTTTGTTATTGAAGGTTAAAGTTAGCTTTTTAATATTTAGAATTTATATAGTTTTGTACCTTCAAATTAAAATTGGCACTCATTCGATAATATGATCATTTTAATTGAATTGAAAAAAAAAATAATAATTATCCTCCTATCACATATCTAACTAGTTGAACAATGTAATTTAAAAGAGCAATCGCATTGTACAATATGGAAAACGAGAAGCTAGCTAGAAACCGAGACATGTCCCATTTTTATTGCTTAATGAAAAATTGAAGCAAGAAAAATGTGAACAATGAAGGAAGTATAAGACAAATCAAATAGTACTTAGTCCCAAAGTTAATGCATATTACAATTTGTTTCTCCCCACCCACCATGAACATCTAATTAGTCCCAAAGTTATTCATAACTGTGAAAGCTGTTGGGAAACCAAGGCGCAAGAACGCAGCGGAAGCAAAAATATAAAATTAAAAATTTTTAGCGCCAGCCCTAGATTTCCCGAACGGATCTGCTAGTTGAATTTAAAACCTGTTAAGATAGTGGTATACCTCACGACTTCCAATCGGTTTGGTTGTACGGGGCGTGTCCTAGAAGTCCACTCGCAGCGTCCTTCCTCCGCCGGTGATCCACGTGAACAGTTTGTCGGACACCAAGGTGCTAGCCTTCGATTCTTTTCTCCAAAAGAACCAGGGACCAAATCTACAGAGCTTGAATTCAAGAACTCCTTCTTGAATCAAGAACACAAGGTGGCGCTAAGAAAGGGAAACCACAAAACTCCTTTTGTTTTTCCTTCTCTCAAAAACCCTAGTTGTTGAACCAGACGAATTCTCACTAACTCCTTAGGAAATTCGACCTTTTCTCTCTCTAGGATTGAAGTGGCAATTTTTCTCTCTCTAGGATTGAAGTGGCGATTTTTCTCTCTCTCTTTCTACAAGGAGGAAGACAAAATCATAAAAGTGAGCTAGGGTTAGAAGCAAGTCGACTTGCTCATCCTTTTTAATTACAATTTTGTGGATTTAATAATCCTAAAATCATGAGATTACAATAATATCATAATTTTAGGACTTGAATTTCTAATTAAAATATTGCTTAATATTTCAATTCAAATTCAAATTTCAATCTTGGAGAATCAAATGGAAGATCAAATCTTCCCTTGGTCCCACAAGATGCAATGCGCCATCCTCCCCAAAATTCTATGGAATTTTATAAATCAAAAACATTCCTAACAATTAGGAAATCATAATCTTCCAAAGATTTTGAGTTAAGATATCACCCCAATATCTTTGATTCAAATCTTTTGATATCTAGATCAAATCTTTTGAATTCAAACTCATGACTTTAATTAATAAAACATTTTTATTAATAAAATCACCAAAGAGGCGCCACCCTCAAAACAATATTGGAGAATTTTATAAATCAATAATCTCCTAACTTTTAGGAACCTTATCTGATTTATTATTCCCTAATATTATAATTGTAAATAGATTAATCCCTATTAACTATTTAAC
>QANZ01055425.1:0-19556 GCA_003254925.1 Chamaecrista fasciculata | reverse complement strand
CATCTAGTGCATGCATCTCTATGCACCGAGGTCATGCTGGTCTTAGTTCATTTTCGCTCCCACGAAAACAATCGACCAGGGACAGATTTAGATTAATTATCACATAATTAATCAAGGATGCTATCATAGTAAACATGCTAATAATATGATAACACATGAATTTATCTCTATAAATTAATTAATATGTTCAAAACATACACAAAATTGATTGGCCCTAGGGCACAATCTCCAACAAACTCCCACTTGCACTAGGGTACAATCATCAATCTAGCTGTTCCTACTCCTAGGTACACTGATCAATGCGTCTAATCCCCATCGACGATACATGCCGCTCATGTATGACCCTTGCAAGAGGCTTCGTCAGAGGATCGACAAGGTTATCCTCGCCTACTACTTTACATATCTTCACATCACCTCTGTCAATTATCTCTCTGACAAGGTGAAAACGTCTGAGTATATGTTTAGTCATCTGGTGGGACCGTGGCTCCTTGGCTTGCGCAATAGCACCACTATTGTCACAATACAGGATAATGGGATCAGAGATGGTTGGAACCACACCAAGCTCGGAGATGAACTTTCTAATCCACACAGCCTCCTTTGCTGCATCCGATGCTGCAATATACTCGGACTCCGTTGTAGAATCGGCAATCGTGCTCTGCATGGAACTCTTCCAGCTCACGCTGCCACCGTTCAGGAGAAACACATATCCTGACTGCGATTTAAAGTCATCTTGGTCGGTTTGGAAACTAGCGTCTGTGTAACCCCTTACACATAACTCCTCATCAGTTCCACCATAAACCAAGAACTCATCCTTAATCCTTCTCAAGTACTTAAGGATATTTTTGACGGCGATCCAATGATCCTCACCAGGGTCTTGTTGGAATCGACTTGTCATGCTTAGGGTAAACGACACATCGGGCCGAGTACATAGCATGGCATACGTGATGGATCCTATTGCTGCTGAAGCATAAGGAATCCCACTCATGCGCCCTCGCTCAATCCAAGAAGCTTACGAGATCTATCTCTATAGATCTTAATGCCTAGAATATAGGCAGCTTCTCCTAAGTCCTTCATTGAAAAGGATTTTCCCAACCAGGATTTTACAATCTCTAAGGTTGGAACATCATTTCCAATGAGTAATATGTCATCGACATATAATACCAAGAACACAATTGTGCTCCCACTAACTTTCTTGTAGACACAAGGTTCATCAGGGTTTTGTAAGAAGTCAAACTCTTTGACTACTTCATCAAAACGATGATTCCAACTCCTGGATGCTTGCTTCAATCCACAAATGGATCTCTGAAGCTTGCATACCATGTCTGGTGCCTCAGGACATACAAACCCCTTGGGTTGTGTCATATACACATCCTCGGGTAGCCTTCCATTAAGGAACACTGTTTTGACATCCATTTGCCATATCTCATAGTCATAATATGCGGCTATGGCAAGGAGGACCCTAATGGACTTGGCCATCGCAACAGGCGAAAACGTTTCGTCATAGTCAATACCATGACGTTGCGTAAATCCCTTCGCAACTAGCCTCGCCTTGAAGACGTTGACATTACCATCCATGTCTGTTTTCTCTTTGAAAACCCACTTGCACCCTACGGGTTTTACCCCTTCGGGTGGAGCGACCAAGGTCCATACCTTGTTGTCGTACATAGATTGCATCTCAGCCTTCATGGCTTCAATCCATTTCTCAGAGTTGGGATCCACGATAGCTTCTTGATAGGTGGTTGGCACACCATGCTCCATGAGCAACACATCCTTGTTTTCAGTCACCAGAAATCCATATCTCTCAGGCTGAAAACATGTCCTATCAGACCTTCGTGGTCCTTGTGTCACTGGAGGAATTTCCACAACATCTTGTGGTTCTTCTCCAGTTTCCGTCTGCGCCTCTAATGCGTCTTGTGGAGCTTGAACTTCTTCAAGCTGTATCTTACTCCCACTGTTTCTTTTGGAAATTAGATCCCTTTCTAAGAAGAACCCACTTCTGACTACAAACACTTTGTTGTCAGTTGGGCAGTAGACATAATACCCCCTCGTTTCCTTGGGGTATCCCACAAATAGACACTTGAGGGATTTGGGAGATAGTTTATCGTTAGGTGATTGCTTAACGTAAACTTCACATCCCCAAACCTTGAGGTTAGACAAATTGGGACTCTTCCCTTTCCAACTGCCTTAGACGGAACACGGTTAAGTGTGAACGCAGCAGCTTCTAAAGCATATCCCCAAAAGGATGGCGGAAGATCAGTTTGACTCATCATAGATCAAACCATATCCAATAGAGTTTGATTCCTCCTCTCAGACACACCATTCCACTGTGGGGTTCCAGGGGGAGTAAGTTGTGAGACGATCCCACAACTTCTAAGATGATCAATAAACTCTTGGCTTAAATATTCGCCTCCTCGATCAGATCGAAGGACCTTGATTTTCTTGTCAAGTTGGTTCTCAACTTCATTTTGAAATCTCTTGAACATTTTAAAAGACTCTGACTTGTGCTTCATTAGGTAGACGTAGCCATACCTACTGAAGTCGTCAGTAAACGTAATGAAGTACGAGTAACCTCCTCTAGCATGGATACTCATGGGTCTACATACATCACTATGTATGATTCCCAACAAGTCAGATGCCCTCTCACTGTGACCAGTAAAGGGCGCCTTTGTCATCTTACCAAGTAGACAAGATTCGCAAGCATCATATGATTCAAAATCAAATGAGCTTAGAAGTTCATCTCTATGGAGCTTCTCTAGGCATTTCTCGTTTATATGGCCTAAACGACAATGCCAAAGGTATGTAGGATTAGATTCGCTAATCTTAATCCTTTTCGTATCGATGTTATAGATCTCGTTATTACGTTGTTGTTCCAATTTTAAGATATAGTGGTTATCGTGCAGATCTCCATAAGCATATAACACATTATCTTTGTAAATTGAACATTTTCCATTCCCATTCACACAAACAAATCCTTCCTTATCCAAATAAGAAAGTGATATAATGTTAGAGCTCAGGGATGGAACATAATAACAATTGTTGAAAAACAAAACAAGCCCAGTGGGCAAAACTAGCTCGTATGTTCCGACAACAACAGCAGCAACCCTTGCACCATTGCCTACACGTAGGTCCACCTCGCCTCTGCTCAGCTTTCTACTTCTTCTCAACCCTTGCACATTAGTACATATGTGAGAACCACAAGCAATATCCAATACCCAAGTGGTAGGAGTAGACAAGTGAACACCTATAACATAGATACCTGAAGTAGAGGCTTCACTCTTCTTCTTCTTCAGATCTTCCATGTACAGCTTGCAATTCCTCTTCCAGTGTCCAGGCTTCTGGCAGAAGAAACAAATTGCATCCTTAGTGGGCTTTTCCTTCTTGGCAGGCGGTGGGTTAGGCTTAGCCGCAGGCTTGGTCCAACCAACCTCGGCATCTCCTTTCCTCTTTCCTTTGCCATTCCCCTTTCCCTTGTTCTGAACTAACAAGACAGTGCTAGGCACCTTCTTTATAGATGCCTCAGCAGTCTTCAGCATCCCATGCAGTTCAGATACGGATTTCTCCATGCCATTCATATTAAAGTTTAAGACGAACTGGTCATAACTTCTAGGTAGCGAATTAAGGATCAAATCCGTCGCTAGCTCTGGAAAAATGGGAAATCCCAGCCTAGCAAGGTGATCTATACACCCCCTCATCTTTAAGACGTGGGCACTCACAACTCCACCTTCTGCCATCTTGCAAGAGTAAAAAGCCTTTGCAGTCTCAAACCTCTCTTGCCTTGCCTGTACTTGGAAAATTTCCCTGAGATGTGTTATCATCTCATATGCCCCCATGTTCTCCAAGTTCTTTTGGATCTCAGGAACCATGGTAACCAGCATAAGACATGCAACGTCCACAGAGTCACTTTGATGCTTCTCATAAGCATCTCTTTGTGCTCTTGGAGCGTTTGCAGCAGGCTGTTCAGGGATGGGGTTTTCCAGGACATAGAGCTTTCTCTCCTGGGTGAGAACAATTCTCAGATTTCGATACCAGTCGAGAAAGTTAGTCCCAGTCAACTTGTCCTTCTCAAGGACAGATCGCAGTGATAGTGTTGAAACGTTTGTTGCCATTTGATTCTACAATTCAGATATGAAAAGTTTAATTAGCAGGAAAAATAAATATCCACCATTTTATAAAACCCAGTAAAATTTATTATTAGTGGCTAAGACCCATATTTCACCAAAGTTTACCGTCGCGTAGGCGATCATGCACCCTAAGCATACATCTAGCGCATTGTATCACATACAAACTAAATGTAAAAAACATATACCGTGTTTAGATATGGCCCATCTACCCTATAATTCTCTCAAGCCAATGAGAGAATTTTTCTAAAAGAAAAATAAAATTACATAAGAGAAACCCCAGTTACATTGAGGTATAAACTGAAAGTAAAATTACAATAGAGTGGAGGGAGACGACACGCAGGCCGTACGTATTTACCAAAAACCCTAGAGCCATATCCAACACCACACAATACACATATGAACAATTCATATAATTATGTCAAACACGGCATACAACAACACATATCAAAAACCATTTTTAAAATGATCAGTAATTATCTATATTGATCAGTAATTATCCGTTGTAAGTTGGACCTAGTAAAATAAATTTAATGAACATTTGCAAAATATTAAAATGACAGGTCAATACCAATATAACTACAATTAAAAATGAAAATTTTTTAAAATACTTAATATCTATAATAAGTATATATTTCTCATTGATCAGGTGAGATAGCTTAGAGATCAGACTTCATACACTGATGAACAGATTATCATATTAATTTTCTTGAAGCATGAATGTTTCTATGATCTTTAACTCACATCCCAAACTTTAATTCAAAAGTCTCTTGAACCTAAAAAATCCTGGTGGCTTCTAGCATTTTCTTTTCCACTATATGAGATTATTAAGCCTAAAAGAGGAGTTTGATGATTCCATCTCGACCGAAGCAATCATGTCTTAAGATTTATCTGTAATGACACCACCAACTGTTGTACAAAGACTGAATTGTATTTTTTTTCGTAAATAATTGTTATAGCTTCAAATTACCAAACCCTAACAAGTTAAATAAATTCATCTAATACATAGGTTCAGTCCAAGTTGTCACTAGTGGCTCCTTTCTATCATAGAAGCTCTCCTTCACCTTCAGCAAGAAATTTTCTTGTCTCCAAAGAATAAACCACCATACTATTATCACGAAATCTTGGAAGATAAATCCTATTCTATGTACCCATTATTATTGAAGACTTGTTACCACTTCCCCATTGTATCAAAATTCATTTTGAAGACTTGTTACCACTTCCCCATTTGACCCACAAATATTGACATAAGTTGTCCGTCACATTCTACCAAGAAACCCTCTTAAAAATATTTGCAAGGTGCTTTACATTCTGCAAGAATATCCCAGGTAACAATCTCCTCCATGTCATTTTCCACTACTTCTACAAAGTAAGACTTTAGAAATGACAAATGGAAGCCATATGGTGGAAAAGATTTTGCAGAGAAGATCAAGCCAAAAAGATGGCTTAGATATGGACGTTTGCATGAGTGAATCAGCTTAAAAATTCACTGCCTTCAATACTAGATCAATTTGTTTATCGCCATCATGAAGAGCTGATTAGTTAAAAGAAGAGTAAACTACTAAATTGGTCTCTGGATTATTGACTCGCTGACAAATTGGTCCATGAATTTAGGAAATTGACAAATAGGTCCCCGAATTTTTCTAACGAGTCAAATAGGTCCTCGAATTTTTCTAACATTTGTCAAATAGGTCCTTCTGTGCATGTTATTCGGGGACCTATTTGACTCGTTAGAAAAATTCGGGGACCTATTTGTCAATTTCCTAAATTCGAAGACCAATCTGTCAGCGAGCCAATAATCCAAGGACCAATTTAGTAGTTTACTGGTTAAAAGAAAGATTTATAAACGTGTACCTGATAAATAATCAATATTAGATCAATAGAAGTTGAAACATGGTCATAAATAATCGTTATGATAAAAAATGATCCAAATTAAATGGCTCATAAATAACCAGAATAACAATAAAATAAAAACAGAATATATAAGGAGGAGGAATAACACCTTGTTTGAGTTATTTTGTTGCATCTCTTAGGTTGTTTGGACGAAGGTTGTTGCTTCAAATAACGAAATTATTTTTATCTTCAACATCTCATAAAAATCTTCAAATGGCTTTAGTTTCAATACTCTTATCTTTTTATTCTCAAAATAAAATTCATCCACTTTATGTGCTTTCTTTTTCTTGGTTTCAGTACGATAAGAATTTGTAGCAAAACCTGTTCTAATTAATAAGTCCTTCATGCCCTCGGTAGCTTGAGGACTTAATACGCTGCATTTCTTGCGTATTATAGTGAATTCCTACTTTTACAAAAAACAAATATCGTCCATTTAAATATTGGAAGTGGAAGTTGAAGAGTTTGTTGCACATTGTTTACACAACATCAATCTATCATAAGTATAAATGATACTTATAAGTTATCAACTCTATAATCAACGAAATGCATGGGAGGCGATGTATATATGATAAACCAATGTGATCAAATTAAATTAAAAGAAAATCATATTAACACAATCACAATCTTCAATATGACTTAAGATTGATATCATATGTCAAACAATTATGAAAATATGCATATCAATATACTAATGAAATGTCTATCTTCTAAATTTTTATAAATTTAAATAGACACTCTTCTTACTAGTAGCAGCAATAGCTTTGGATTATATAATTAATGCTATAGTTATATGTAGTTAAAGTTATGCACTTGAATTTAAATTATATTTCATGTTTGATAAAAAATGTTAATAATAGTTTTGAAGAAAAAGAAATTGGATTTATCATTTTTTATAAAAATATAAAATTTAATTTTTATTTTTTAAAAAATTTAAAATGGTGGACAAGACTTATTTAAAAAAACTGGATTTTAAAAATGTACACGGACTTAGTCTATTTCATTTATAAGGAAAATATAAAATACTCTAAGAAGTATCTCAAAAGGAAAGTTACTCTATATTAATTAATTATAGGAATCAATATGTATATTGTCTAAATTTTTATTAAAATTATTAAACTTAAATAAGACAAAAATTTGATCACAAAAATTTGTAACGAGAGAGAAAATAAAAGTAAACCATGAAAAGCAATAAACAAAAATAAAATAAAATAGACCAAGAAAGAAAGAACCTCACCTCTTGAGGCGAGACAACACGGAATAATTATGGGGCTTGATCTTCAAAGCGAATTATATATACATATATATAGATGGCTGGTGGGGAAATGTTTGTAAGTCTAAGCGATATGGGACTAATCAAATATACATATATATGTAAAAACACGAGGTAATATAACTTTATGAACATGTTTTTCTGGCCTCTATTGGACTTTCTTCTCATTTTCAATATATTGAGAAACAATTACCCCTTCAATTCTTCCGGCATTTATTATACATTTTCACTTCCTTAACTATATATATATATATATATATAGATGCGATTTTTTTTATTAATTACAAAATCTAATTTTAATATTGCAATTACTATAATTAAATATAATTAAAAGGAGAAACATAATAACACTGCAAATCAAGTCCTTTTAGATTGTTTTGCCTCTATTTATGTAATTTCTTCATTTGGCCATCTTTTTTAAGAAAGTAATAAATTATTATGGGTAAATTACATGGAAAGTCCATATGGTTTAAAAAGTGTCAATTTAGGGCTTGAGGTTTACTCCGTTAGTAGAAAGAGTTCCTCTGGTATATTTTCATTCAAAAATTAATGGAAAAATAAGTTTTTATTGAGATTTCACTCATCCTTTCAAGATTTCCTTGCATTCATATCCTGATTCATCTTAGAATAATATAGAAAGTTTATCATCTTTATCAAACAAGTGCATCTGAGACTTTAATACATACGACTTCTAGCTCTAGAGATTACATAGGTTAGCTTTACGCTAACTTTTTAGCTTCACGCGATTACAACTCAGTCTATAGAGTAATATTTTGATGTCAATTGGAGATTTCATCTGTGAGATCCCAGAATTTTAGAATTCAGTTTTGAGGATTTAGAAATAGAATTAGTGATTTATAGGATTTTAGATAGATTTTTAAGCTAGTTTTAAATCAATATAAGGGGGTTTTAGTTTAGAATTTGTTTTTTTTTTATTATTATTAAAATTGATCATTTAGAATTTTAATTGTCATATTTGAAATCTCCATATTTTTATAAGCTTGTGGTAAAAATTTAGAAGCAAACGGAACTTAAATTTTTATATGGGTTTTTGCTTGTCTTGACAAGTGACACTTTTGAGTAAGAACTAAAAGACGTCGGAGAGAAATTAATTTTTCAAAAACAAATTACATATTTGCAATCTACTCTTCGTAACGAAGCTAGCAATATAAATTTTATTAAGAAATTCAATTTCTAGAAATTTGAGTTTTTAAGGACTATTTTGAAAATATTTGAATATTTCTAGGTATTCTTGCAATTTCAACCATTGAAATCTTATATCAGAATAGCTGTTTGTCCCCACTAATTTTCCATAATTACGAAATGAACCCATTGCTTTTACAACACGATTCTCACTCCCATATGCACTCCTCCAAGTCACGTCTCACGCCCTTCCTCTGTTCTTCACCATAGCAAAGCGCCGCTGTCTTCTGCCACATTCTGGTCGCCGAAAGTCGTCGATGGTGGTCTTGAACAGTAGGGCCACTGTCCTCTCCTCTCCATCTCTCCTAGGTGACGCCATTTTGCACATTTCTTTCTCTTTGCTTCTTCCTTTCGATTCTTCGATTTTTGCTGCTTAATCTGTGATGTGCTGCTGTTATTTGATGATTCTTGGTGTCTTAGTTACTCTGAATCGGTGGTTTGGCACTTGGTTTCCATATTCATGAATTTTGGACCCGATAGGATTTGGGATAAGCTTGAAATTGAGGTTTTTGATAAAATCCTTTTGTTTTCTTGGAATTGATGGTTCAAATGAGTTTGTTTGATGATAATAATGAATTCTATTTCATCAATTTGAATTTAGAGATTATATTTTGAAACCTTATGATGTCCCTTTATGTGCATTTCTTCTTGTGAATTTTTGTTGATTTCTCTAAGTGATGCATGACTTATGCTTTGTTTATCTTAAAATTTGAATGATGACTTAATGTTTAATTAGTGAGTTTTGAAATTACTTGTATTGTATTCTAAGCTCCTTAATCGAGCTATCTTGATGGAAGATATGGAATTATTGTTGTGTATATCTTATTTGTTCACTTTAAACATTAATTGTTGTTGGTGACTATATTTAATTTTTATCTAAGTGTTGTATGTTCTGAGTTGATTGAATTTAACAGTGTTTTGTATTTGTATTTGTGTTTATGTTTTCATTTGTGTTTGTGTTTGTGTTTGTGTTTGTGATTGTGATTGTGATTGTGATTGCGTTTGTTGTGTTTGTATTGTGTTTGTGATTGTGATCGTGATCATGATCGTGATTGTGTTGGTGTTTGTGTGAGTGGAAATAGTAATACGAGTGCTGGGGACGGCGATACATAACGCCCAGGTGGATATGAAAAACAGAATGAATATGAGAACCCCTTGGGGACGGCGATATGTAACGCCCAAGTGGGAAAGAAAATAGATATGGAAATGAGAGATCCCTGCGGACGGCGATATGTAACGCCTATGTGGGAAGTGGAAATATTAATATGAATGCTGGGGACGGCGATACTAAACGCCCAGCCAAGTTTTGATGTTTGATGTGTTTATTGTATGTAAAATTAACTTAGTTGTGAATTGATAATTGCATGCTGTTGAATATTGGTGTTATCGGTATTGGATATGTTCTTTATCTTGAATGGTTAAGACGATATCATTGAATTGTAATATCATTGTTGTTTACTTTACAAGAAAGTTCTAAAGATGTGAGTGTTGATGAATTTTTGTGGTATACATACAAAGCTTTTCTTTCCTCTTAAAAAAAATAAGCTTTCATTTTAAAATAAGTGTTTTCAAGAAAATCCTTCATTTTCAGTAAAACTTTATCACCGAATTATAACTTTTTTTTTTCTAAAACTTGACTCCTACTATTTCTGAAAGTATATCGAAGCAAGACCAATATTTTGATGACATGATAGTTTCATATGGTTTTAAATCTTCCATTACTACTCATTTCATTTAGTAATCCACAAAATTTCGAATAACTTAACTGCTATTCTTAAACAAACTTTTTAAATTTTGAAACAAATTTTAAAATAAACTTTCATAATTTTTTCTTTAATACTCAAACATTGTTGTATCAACTCATAAATTTTGTTACTTCCTTCAAATTTTATTTTTCTGAACAAATATTCAAAAATAGACTTATATTCTTAGAAAGCCTTTTGCTATAATATTTCTAGATGTTATTACCTTCTCTTACTCTCATTTAAAGTTTACAAATTGTCTTTCATTGTGTTGTCTTTGACTTTATTATGCCCTTTTTTGTTTAGATTATTATTCATGTTGAATAGTTTGTAGCTAGATTTACACTAATATATATTGTACATTGTTATAATTGTTGGTTTAAGTTGGTGACCCCTTTCTCTGCGTGGTGGTGTCCAACACCATGATTGGGATGGATTAGCCACTCACTGAGTTGTAAAACTCACCTCATTCCATTTTATTTATTTTTAGTTGCAGGTTTAGAAGGTTTGTAGTATCAGGGTAAGTGATGTACTGTTAGAAGAAGAAACACACATTGTTCGTGGGTGCCAGGTTGTACTCTATATTATTGAACTCTAGAGTTGCTTTATAAATCCACAGGCAGGATCTTCGCTTCTGTAAACTTTGTTATAGCAAATTGTAGATGCCAATATCGTTTATGTAATTTTAGTTTAACATATAATTTCTTTAAGTGTTGGTTGACGGAGTGTGAGATCTTTCTTGCATTTCGTGTAGGTCACGTGCCTAGGTTTTGGGTCGTGACACAATCCCAAGAGAGTACTCTATTAGGTTGGAGTTGAGAGGACCTCACAACTTAAATACCCCCTTAGTTTTCTATATTTATCCAATATGAGACATATCAAACTTGTTGAATTACATAATTAAAGTTGATGAAAGTAAAGTAAACTAGTAAAATATGATGATACTTAAGTAATAAGACTTATGACAAAAAAAAAATGTGAAAAAACTTCCAATAAACTACGTTTAGGAAGACAAGACAAAACAAGAAGACTAAACTCCAAATCGTTACCATTCATTTAATTAAGCTTCCCATTCATTAAATATAACTAATCAAGGCATTGAATTCTGATATAAAATTTCTCACAAATCACAGCTAAAAGAAATAACTATAACATGAGACATAGATTTGATAGCAATTAAAAGACAATAGCACATATTCTGGGATGTAGATGAACATTCATACTCAAATAAATTAATTAGACTTTAGTCCCTATATTATATGTGTGATGCTATGAAATATGGATACTAATACGGATATGGGATACGACACGGACACAGACAAACCAACACGTTAATTTCTTAAAATTTTGTGACATGCCACGGCATATATTTATACATATAAATAATTAAAAATCGATAAATTTTGATAAAAACTTTAAAAATTACAATATCTATTCATATTATATGTCATATGTATCATTATTTTCTATTATTTGACATGTTGAAGTCACAAAAAAAGAATTTTATATTTTGAAATTTATAAATACGTGTCATATGGGTGTCGTACAGGTGTCGGACATGGACGCGTGTCTGACACATTCTCAAAATGAAGTATCCATGCTTGATAGGTGTGATGTCATTCACATCAATAATTTTTTGAAATTTTTTATTTAATTTCTAAAAATTTATAACCTGTTGCAAGTCATTCATGGACACCCTATCATCATCATACAACATAGTCACTAAAGAAATGAAAATGCAATGAGTTACGAATTTTTGAAAATGAAATCAATTATTTGAAAATTCAAAGATCAAAACAACAACATTTATATAATTTAAATATTAAATAGATACTTTAGTCATGATCGACAACTTAGTGCATTTGAGAATGCTTAAAGATGGATACTCTTAGTTGTTGTCACCATTGGAAACTTGAGGACCAAAACGGGACATAAAAAATTTGAGGGACCGAAACATAAATTTGAACAAACTTGAGGGACCAACAGAGGACATTGGCCTATTGATAATTTACCAGCTCAAAGTTTTCCAAAATCTTGAAACCTGAACCTAGAAACAACTAAGAAACCAAAAACCATTACCTAGCCATAAAACTATGGGCACCAAAGAGAAAACTGTGGGCACAACAGACCAAAAGCTATGTGCTGAATTCCACTATAAGTAGAGAAAGCCGTTACAATCTTTTAGTCATAAAATAGTTTTAGATACTTTCCCAAGTGCGATATGATTGGCTTCCGTAGCTTGGTGTGCAACAAAGAGGGTGAAGATGACAGAGAAGATGCTATTCACAGAGAAAGCTTGAAACTAGTGTTCTCAAATCGACTTAATGATTTACCAAAGGTAAGAAAACTCGTATTCTACATTGAACATATTTCTCAATTGATTTTTCTTATATGTATCTCCTGTCAAATACAATGTATTGTCACTTGAGGCGTGATGCTAACCAAAAGTATCATACAATCAACCAATTTCTTTTGCAGATGATTATTGACCGTGCAAAAAATGGATCACTTGCGAACCGATTTCCTAACCTTCTCTCACCTCAAATGTTGTTTGCTTCAATCCAAAAACACGTGAAATTCAAGTCTTGGGACTCAGAGTCACACATGGTCATGTGTTTGCTCGTTATCTTGGGGAGAGTCTAAATTTATTTCAAAAAGGACACGTGTTTGGAGTTATATATGAACATCAATTGTGTTATACAATTAATTTCAACATTACATTATGTGTGTAAATTTATATATATTAGCATAATGTCTTCTGTGTTATTATGTAGCCAGCCTAGACTTTAACTTTGTATTTATGTTTGGTGCATACTAGAGTTCCATTAGGAATTGTCATTCTTATTCTCTTAAAACTAAAGAAGGGAGGAAGAGAAGAAAGAAGCAGAGTCCACATTATGGGCTGAAGAATCAAGAAGAAGACGCATAGGTTGGGTTGGATTCTGAAAGATTAAAATCTAAAATGCTGAGTCCACATATGGGTTGAAGAATCAAGAAGAAGACGCATAGGTTGGGTTGGATTCTGAAAGATTAAAATATAAAATGTTGAATCGAATTGACAGATTAAATAGATTAAAAGGAAACAAATAAAACAACATGATGATGATGAAGATGATGATGGTTCTTACAAGTTCATGAGGGAGGGCGACAGAGATGATGGGCTTGAAAAAGACAGAAGCCATGGTAGCCCTTTCAACTTTTGCACCAACGTGTACATTTGAACTTCAAGAGTAATTGTATTGTAAATATTTGAATTACTGTTTTTTCATTAAAAAAATTGTTTAATTATTGTTTAACCAATCAAATTAATTTCTTAATAAGTACTTAATTAACGAATCATCAGCTCAACGATTAGAATCGAATTTAGCTAAAAATATTAAATTGTATTTCATGGTTAAAGCTTTTAATTAACTGGTTATGAATGAATAGGCAGCAGTAAGAATCAGATTTTGAGAGACAGTGGTGCTTTACGAAGATGCATTCTTCCATACAATTAATTGTCTTTCCAACGTTAAACTAGTTAATTAAAGAGTTTTTTTAATGAACAACAATTACTTATTTTTGAGTAAATTAATAATTTAGTCCTTGAAAATTATTGAGTTGACAAATCTGTTCCTAAAAGATTGAAATATAAAGTTTAACAGTTGGAAGAAACAAAAGGTATACTTTTTAGTCCCGACAAGAATCAAACAATGCACTTTTTAATTAATCTTTCAAGGACCGAATTGTAAACTCAGTAGTCTTTCGAGGATCAAATTGTTAATTTATTATTTATTTATTTTATGGTCAATTAATAATTAATTTTTGTTAACTTGGAGGTTTCGTAATAATAAAGATAAAATCTTGTAATAAAAATATCTTCAATAAAATTTGAACAAACTTTTGATACTGGCTGCTTCCAGTTAAGTCAAGTGATTTCTTCGCAAATTAATGCACTTTGGGAGAAGCTAATGTGAAAGATAAAATTTTTGTGTCTCGTTAATTTGTTACAAAAATATTTTTAATAGTAATTTATGTTTGACAAATTTAAGTTAAAAGTGATTAATTCTAGGTTGTGAATTTATTAACAACATTAATTAGATGTATATACTATGAACACAAGATTATCTATATAATGACATAATTTGGAACCAAAAACGAGAGCTTGAAATTAGATTGATGTATAAACTCAAAATTATTACATAAATTAATAGTTTTAGGAAATAAAATAATAGAAATTGAAAAAATTAAAAGATGTGGCAAATAATTATTTTTTTTAGCATTTATTAAAAAAAAAAAACTCCTGGGTGAAACTACTATATTAGTTATTGGCTGAAAAAATGTTAAGCATTGGCAAATTATTATTGTTTAAAGATCCAATATAATACTCAAATTGATCCCAAATGTATGTTTTTAAGTTTGTTTTGATCCTAAAATTTTCAAAATTTTTATATTGGGCCTAAATATTTTGATTCAGTTTCATTTTAATCTCAAACTAATGAATGTAATCATATATCTTTTGGTTCAAGTTTGAATGTGACAAGTCCAAAATTACATGTTACTTTTAGCGAAAACATTCTCTATCCAGTTGGAACATAACAAGGTCAAATTGGGCTACTCATTTCATAGTCAAAAAAATAAAGTTGGTCATGTCTCTCTTATTTCAAGTCTAAATGCGAAAGGTTCGGAGCTATATGTTACTCTTAACGTGTTAGTTTTCTGTCCAGTTAGAACCATCAACAAATGAGATCAAATCAAACTCGGAAGTGAGTTTGGAACATCAGCTTCCTAATGTGACAAACCATCATTATGGTCTTCTAGATCTCTTGGGCAAAGCCGCATCAAGCAAGCATAAGCTTGTTCTTCTCAGTTTTGCCTTCGGGCTTTGAATGAAATATTTTTAGCCAAAAACATTTAGTCATTAAAACAATATCAATTACCATTATTATTTTTCATTATTTTGTTAATGATTCAAGAAATTTAAGGGAATATTTTTTTTTAAAGTATAGGAAGGAAACTTATTTCATAACCAAAGTAATAGAGAATATTTTCATAATTGCAATCCAATTATTATTAGAAAGATAATTTAGGAAAAGAAAATATATATTAATGTTAAAATAATCCTTTTTGGGGAAAATAATTAGGATAATTATGAATATGGTTTATTATGCAAAAAAAAAATTATGAACCTTTTCCATGGGCATCACAACACGATATTCAGACTTTAGACTTAATAATAATCCAAAGTTCTAATTTGGTCCCTCAAGTTTGTTCAAAGTTTTGTTTTGGTCCGACGAATTTTTTTGTTCCGTTTTGGTCTTCTAAGTTGACCGAGCACCCGTCGTAAAGTGCTCTAGGAAGTCAAATTAATAATACTCGAGCCTCGCAAGTATTACTATATATTAAAATATAGTATAGATGCCAACCCAAGGTCGAATCTCTCGCAAAACTCAATGTGATGAGATCTAAGAGAACTGTGATTGAAGGTGAAATTTGTAGTTTGATTATTAAAGCAATGATTACTATGAATTTAATTGACAAATAATAATACTTGAGAGAAACCTTAGAGATGGACTATCATAATTCATAAAAGATAAAGAGTAGATAATTGATTTGCATTATATAACCACATCCAATAATATACTTAATAATCATTAAATACCATTCCTATAAGTGAAGTGCAATCCACCCTAGTTATAGGAAATGCTATTGCATCTTCAAATGTATGAGCAATTTAAGCAATGGCGAAAGATATAGAATTAGGGTAGATAACTCAACCAAAACTGGGAAATTGAGAATTTGTCATTAACCTTTCAAAGAAATCTCTATTATTCCAGATCAGACTAATGAACAAATAGAAATTAAAGAACAATCCTAAAGACTAAACTCTCTAATGTATAAACAACTCAACACATACTTATGAAGAAGTTGAGAATACTCATAAATGCAATACCAACATCTGGACTCTACATGAACAGCGCGATGAACTCAAGTCGCATCCTTGAGGCGTTCCTCAAGTATCTACCTAATTAGTTACTCATGCTCTAGGGAGAGTAATTCCTAAACTATTCTAATGAATTGAGCGATGCTAGGCAGTCTCGGCGTGCTTTGAGGGTGGAATGACGAGCACTATGTTGGGAAATTATAGAGGCAACGCAACGGAAAAAAAAACGGTAAATTAAAATTTTAGCACAACTCTATAATTCCCTTCCAGGATCCACTATCTGAATTTATGCTAGTAAAGAAAGAATGTATACCTCAAATCAATCGATGCGTTTCAATTATGCGATTCCGAGAAGTCCACTCCAACCTGTCCTTCCTCTGCCGATAATCCACATGAACAGTTTTGTAGACACCGATGTGCTAGCCTCCAATTCTTTTCTCCAAAAGAATTCGGGAACCAAATCTACGAATCTTGAATGTTCAAGAACAATTCTTGAACACTCAAGAACAAGTGGCGCAAGAAACTCTCACAAACCCTAAACCTTTTTTGGGTTTATTCGAACCTATCTCTCTCTAGAAAATAATCGACCTACTCTCTCTCTAAGAAGATGGTCGACTTTTGTGAGTATATATATATATATTTATTCTCATCCCTAAAATTAGGGAATTCCCAAATCTAATTAGGGAATCCCTAAATCTTAATTTATAATATATAATATATATTGTAAATAATCAGGGAATCCCTAAATCTTGATTTATAATATTACATTAATATCATAATTCAAAATTTAATAGGCAATTCGAATTTGAATTTCAAGATCAAATCTTGAAACCAAATCTTGATTGCTCAAACCCTATTGGTTGAAATGAGTCATGAGGAATTGAATTTATAATTAAAATATTACCTTAATATTCTAACCCTAAAAATTCGACTTGCATTATTTAAATTCAAAATGCAAGATCAAATCTTGCATTTGAATCCCAATCCATGGGCCATCCTCACAATATATATATATATAGGAATTTAATAATTAAAATAACAACCCTAACTCTTTGGTAGTTATAAACAACTTACTAATTTCCTAACAATATTGAATTAAAATATTACCCTAATATCTTAATTCAAAATTTGAATCTTGAAATCAAAATCAAATCTTGAATTCAAATTCAAATCTTGATTCTAATTAACAAAACATTTTCATTTATTAAAATCAAGAGGTATGAGGCGCCACCTCCTTCCTTGTTATGCCAATATTAATGAATTCAATAAATCAATAATCCCCTAACTTTTAGGAAGCTTATTTAATTTATTATTCCCTAATATTTTAAACAAGAATTTAATTGTAAATAGATTAATCAAATTTACTATTTAACAATTAATATATTTAAATTTGTCTAACAAATTTAAATATCATAAACGTAGATATTATTTAAGACAAGACTTCATGTCCTAAGACATTCAACTATGTCTCAAATCATGTCACTAAAGTGACTCACGAATTAACCCTAATTCGTGTCCCTTTACGGTATCTTGATCCTGCTCGTGTGTGACCCAGCAGGCCTCACGTGAAGTTGGCAGCAAGCCATCTCTATGACTCACAAGTCGAGAGCGGACTCTAGCAAGCCATCACGACTACCCAAAACGCGTGAGTTATCGTTTTAACCTAAACAACTTAACCTTAGTACCACCTTGTCATTATCCCTATTGTCACACGATATTTTGGTCTTGGATAAGGCACGGGAAAGTCATCCTTAATCCAAACCATAACTTTCTCGATTCCTAGAGTTAGTCCCATTTCCCTGTGTGGCCACACAATCCCTGGACAGACTCATCGAGGGCGCCAGTTAAATATCTCTCATCTTAATGAGGGACAAAATTCCATCTTAGTCAACCACATTCCTCAGCACGGTAAACAACTAAACCCGTACCTAGCGTGTATGGCTACCCTGTTACGGGCAACGTTGGACTAGGCCAAAGTTCAACATCTACAACGTTGGAATAGTCAAGACCTCAGGTCTAAGGGCATCGTGACAGGTGTACAGGAGAGACTAGCTTATGACTAAACCCATGCAGGACTCTCCGGGTCGGTCCAGCAACTTGTAACCCTTTACATAATTGCAACATGACTCTCGTGAAGCATCTCATGCGTGTATCTCTATACACCGAAGTCATTCTGGTCTTAGTTCATTCACGTTCCCACGTGAATGATTGACCAGGGACAGTTTAGACTAATTATCACATAATTAATCAAGGACAGTCATCACAGTAAACATGCTAATAATATGATAACGACATAATTTATCAAATATAAATGAATCAAAATAATATGTTCAAACAAACACATATATATAAAATGATTGGCCCTAGAGCACAATCTCCATCACACTATTTATAGTCATGAATATAGACTTGGGCCGCAAGTTGGGGAACAGATTTGGACTTGTGCTGCAGGATGTGCCGGCGGCACAGGATGGCGGCACAGCGAGATCTTAGGGATATCTCAACGGCACCTGCAATATCTTGAATCCTGACCGTCCACAACATATCTTTGACCAAGTTGTTGCGTGTGCCGTTGGACTTCTTGGCGGCACATGCAACGGCACGACCTATTTTTACGCTGAAGCTTATCTGATGACGTCATACTCTCTCAGATACGTGTGTCGCGGGATATGCTACATTGTGCCGATGGCACACCCAACGGCACAAGCGTATCTTGTGCGATTTGATATCTTCTCGTTGATTCTAGATGTTTCCCCTTTGGTTTGGCCCTGTTTGGATATCTAAACACTGAAAACCCCATTAAGTAGAACCTATTTATAAAATACAATAAATAAACGCTAAATAATATAATTTATCCACTTTATTATGCCATACCTTGGTGCAGCCCTTAGTATATTAATTGGTCTATTTTCAATATATTATCATTATAAACACGTAAAAAGAAGACCAAATAACATGTCAATATTTGGTCTGATCAAATCCCCCACACTTAAGACTTTGCACTCCTGAGCAAAGGTACGAAGTTAAAGAAAAGACAATATGCCAAAGTATCAAGGAACTTTCCCAAGTTCATGATTCAAGGCTAGTACATAGTCATAACCTAGAACTATAGAATTCACCAAGCAAGTAACTCTGTAAAGTAGTGCGATCTAATTTCTATAAGACGAATTCCAAAAGTGTATCGCTCTCCTCACCAATTGGGTATTTTTCTCTCAAGTCATTCCTTAGACTAAGTTTCCTACCATAGGGTTGTAAAAATTCTCAAAGTCCCCACTTTAAGCGAAATAATGATACTTTTAATCAAGAGGTCTGTACTTGGGTTGTAATGTCAGAATAAAGGCTAATATTTATAAGAAGAAATAAATGATGGAGATTGTGCCCTAGGGCCAATCATTTATTTATGTGTT
>QANZ01055422.1:0-11880 GCA_003254925.1 Chamaecrista fasciculata | reverse complement strand
TTTTCACTGCGACCTATCCTTGAGAAGGATAAGCTGACCAGAACAAACTTCCTCGATTGGTTTCGTAATCTGAGAATAGTTCTCACCCAAGAGTGGAGGCTCTATGTTCTGGACAGGCCTATTCCCAATGAGCCTGCCAAGGGCGCTCCAGGAGCAGAGTGGAGGGCTTGGGAGAAGCACTTCGATGACTCGCTGGAGGTCTCTTGTCTGATGGTAGACACAATGATCCCAGAGCTGCATGAGGGCTTGGATCAATTGATGGCATATGAGATGATAACTCGTCTCAAAGAAATGTTTAGCTACCAAATCAGACAAGATAGATATGAGACCACTAAGGCTCTTATGTCTTGCAATATGGCTGAAGGTGAATCTGTCCATTACCTTGTCATGAGGATGAGAGGGTATATAGATCACCTTGATAGGCTGGGTTTTCCTGTTGCACAAGAGTTTGCCACTGGTATAATCCTGTGCTCACTTCCTAAGAGCTATGACCCATTTATTAAAAGCTTCTTAAGGAGGGGAACAGAGAAAACAGTTTTTGAGTTGCATGGGATGCTCAAGTCTGTTGAGGCATCCATGATCCAGAAAAGGGAAAGGAAGTTAAAGGGCAAAGAAAAGGGAAAGGGAATCGAGCTGGATGGTGAGACCAAGCCAGAGGACGACCCTCAATCTCCTGCCAAGAAGGCAAAGCCCTCAGAGGAAGTATTCTGTTCTTTCTGTCAAGTGTCAGGACACGCGATGAGAAAGTGCAAATACTACTGGGAGGATCAAAAGAAGCAGAAGTGCGTTAAAGCCTCTACTTCAGGTATCTATGTTATAAAGTGTTCTGTTTTTCTACTTAAATCACTTGAGTATTGGATACACATGTGATTCTCACATTTGATGTGCAGGGTCTTCAGAGACGGTAGAAAGCAAGGACGGAAGCGAGATGGACCTAGATGTGGACAATGGAGCAAATGTTGCTGCCGTTGCTACTGAAGGAACATGTGAGCTTGGATCGCCCTCTATGGGCTAGTTTTGTTATTATTCTTGAATGTTTAAACATTGATTTTTCTCCTTATTAGATGAGGTAGATTTTGTGTAAACATTAAAGAATGGTTTCTATTTTAAATAAATGTTTATTTGCTTATATGATTTGCAAAGGTACTCATTATATTTAAACTAGAACAAATAACAATATCTATAAACATCGATACAAACTTTTGGCAATTGTTGTTTAGGCTATACAAATAAGAACCACCTTGAAGCTTCATGATTTGGAATCATGCGATGCTTGCAAGCCTTGTTCAAAATGGAAAGACAACAAGAGGTTTTTCTTTACTGCTTGCAGTAATAGAAGTCTAACTTAGTGGAGATCATACATGGTTGATGTATGTAGACCCATAAGTGTTTAAGCTAAAAGTAATAAACTCTCACTAAATGCTTCAAAGGTTAGATCTACGGCTGTCCTTTGAAACACAAGTTGGAGTTCTTTGAAATAGAGATTTCAAAATGAAGTAGAAAATTAACTTGACAATAAAATCGAGAACCTTCGATTGGATCAAAGGACTAGGATTTGAGTCAAAGACTTCGCTGAAAATCTTAGAAGCTGTGAGAGAGTCTCACAACTGATTCTTCCTTAAAATCCCATAGTGGATGGTGTTTTAAGAAAAGATGTCAAACCCTATTGGATAAGGCTTGTTCTAAGATAATTGATCTTATACCAACCTCAAGGGGTGTGCTCTAGAAGCTGTTGACTTCACACTAAGCCGTTTCGTCTGGAGAACACCATATGAGATATGGAGTAGGGAGTCTCTTAATGTCTCGTTACGAGTTTGTTGGATACCCTAAGAAGGGATATCAAGTCTACTACCCATCTGACCACAAAGAGTTTGTAGTCAGGGGAGGATACCTTTTAGAAAGGGATTCGTTGTTTCCAAAAGAAACAGTGGGAGTAAAATGAATCTTGAAGAGTTCAAGATCCACAAAACAAATCAGAGGCACAGACGAAAACTAGAGAAGATCCGCAAGAGTTGTGGAAGCTACTCTAAAACATAAGGACAACGAAGTTCTGACAGAACACGTTCTCAATTTCAAAGATGGGGATCTTTGGTCATTGAGAGCAGGGATGTGTTGCTCTAGGAGCGTGGTGAGCCCGCCACCTGTCAAGAATCTTTAATCTTTGTTTTGATGAAAACACCAAAGGAGTTTGGCTTCATACAAAACCTAGATGGGTCCTATGTTTACAAGAAGGTTAGTGGGAGCACAATTGCAATCATGGTGCTATGTGTCATGCACATATAGCTAGTTGAAAGCTGCATTACTATCCCTGAGATTGAGAATCTTAGAGATATTAATCACTTTCAATGAAGGATAAGAAGCTGGGATCTATGAGATAGTTCTCAGAGGAGCTTCTTAAAATTGAGTCAAGAAGTACATTCTTGAATAAGATACTGAAGAGTTCAGTATGAGAGACTTCAAGAAGGGATTCATGGTGATGAATCAAGGGGATTAGTCTTTTGCAAGAATCAGTGTTTCCTGAAACACGTGATGAGCAAAGACACATGAATGGCATCCCATGTGCTTTGGCAATAGGATCCATCATGCTGTACTAGACTCAATATATAGTTTGCCCTGTATATGATAAGCTGTGACCCTGTTGAGGCTCACTGGAAGGCTATCATAAAAGTCCTTAGTACTTGAGAAGCACTAAAGGCAGATTCTTGGTACATGGAAGAATAATGTGTAAGGTGGTTACACAAGAAGCCCATTATTCGAACCAACCAAGATTGATCGCAGTAATGAGAATGTATTCCCTGAACAGTAGAGATCGTAAGTTGGAATGGTTCCAAGCGGAATGCGATCGCTGATTCTGCAAGAATGGGTTAGTCACGTGGGACGTGGGCTGTAAAAACTAGAGTCTGTAGTATGCTCAAAGGTCATCCGGAGAGACAGGAAGACGCCTAGGCGGGAAAGAGTTTCCCCACTGACATTCCGACAGTGATGTACTCAGACAAGATCACCTCAAGATGGTGATACTAAGATATGTAAAAGTAGCAGTCGAGGATTCTGCCAGTCCTCTTGCTAAACCCCACCACAGGTTTACATGAAAACATGTAACGTCAATTGGGAATTAGACGCACATTAATGGATGTTTCTAAGAGTTAGAAACAGTTTGATTAATGATTGTACCTAGTGCAAGTGGGAGTTTGATGGAGATTGTGCCCTAGGGTCAATCATCCTTTAGATATGTTGGGAACATATCAATTAATTTATGGAGATAAATTAATGGTTATCATATTATTAGCATGTTTACTATGATAACAGTCCATGATTAATTATGAGATAATTAATCTAAACAGTCCCTGGTCGCTCATTCGAGTGGGAGCTTGAATTGAACTAAGACCAGCATGACCTCGGTGCATGAGATGCACGCACTAGATGCTGGGACGAGAGTCATGGTGCAATTATGTAAGAGTTACAAGTTGCTGGACCGACCCGGAGAGTTCTGCATGGGTTCAGTCATTAGCTGGTCTCTCCTGTACAATCTGTCATGATGCCCTTAGACCTGAGGTCTTGACTATTCCGGCATTACAGTTGTCAAGCTTTGGCTTAGTCTAACGTTATCCGTAACAGGGTAGCCATAAGGGCTGAGTACGGGTTTGGTTGATTGTCGTGCTGAGGAATGTGGTTGACCAAGATGGAATTTTGTCCCTCATAGAGATGGGAGATATTTAACTGGGCCCCTCGACGAGTCTGTCCAAGGGAATGTGTGGCCACACTGGATATTGGGACTTACTCAGGAGATCGAGAAAGTTGAGGTTTGGATTTTGGATGACATTCCCATGCCTGATCCTTACCGAAATATCGTAGGACAAAAAGGGATCTGAACATGATAGTACTAAGGTTAAGTCGTTTAGGGGTTAAAACGATAACTCACGTGTTTTGGGTAGTCGTGATGGCTTGCTAGAGTCCGCTCTCGACTTGTAAGTCATGAGATGATTTACTGCCAACTTCACGTGGGGCCTGCTGGGTCACACACGAGCAGGAACCAGATGCCAAGCTGGAACACGAGTTAACCCTAATTCGTGGGTCACATTTGTGACACCGTTTGAGACATAACTTATTGTGGGACATAAAGTCTTGTCTTGAATTAATTATCTACAGATATATTATATTTAGATTTGTGAGACAAATATATATATATATATATGATAATTGTTAAATAGATAATTGGATTAGGCTATTTACAATTATATTCCTATTTATAATATTAGGGGAATTATAAATTAGATAATGTTCCTAAGAGTTAGGAAATTATTAATTTATTAAATTCACTAATATTAGGACTAAATAGGATGAGGTTGGCGCCTCATATATAAAAGGAATTTAATTAATAAAAATGTTTTATTAATTAAAGTCATGGCTTGAAATTTGAAATTCAAATGAGATTTGATCTAGATTTCAAATGGATGAATTAAATATATTAAAGTAATATTTTAATTCATGACTTATAGGGCAAGTCGAAATTTTAGGTCCAATTGGATTTAAATATTAATGTAATATTTTAATTCAATTATCTAGAGTTTGAGACTTGGTGAGATTGACTTAAAGATATTCTGGGAATTCTTTAATTCAATATTGTTGGAAAATAACAAATTAGTTATAACTATCTAAGAGTTAGTTAGTTATTTTTGATTTATTAAATTCAACAAAATATTTGGGGAGATTGGCGCATGGAGGGAGAGAGAGATTTGGGAAGATTTGATCTTCCAAATTGATTCTCCAAGATTGCATTTTGATTCCAATTTTAATATTAAGGTAATATTTTAAATTGGAAATCAAGTCCTAAAATTGTGATATTAAGATATCATAATCTTATGGTTTGATAATTATATGATTTTAGGCTTTCCTAAAATTATAATTATCAAAGTCCCCAAACCCTATAAATAGGCAAGCCAAAGTCGACTTTTAGAGAGGAGATCATAAGAATTGGATTCTGAGATATATGCCAATTCTAGAGAGAGAGAAATTTCGATTTTGATCTAGTCTAGAGAGAGAATTCACAAACTTGAGAATTAGATTCTTGAGAGTGAAATCACAAAAGGTGAGAGCCTCATGCACATAGAGTGAAAGTCGACTAAGCCCAACTCTTCTTAGAGAGAAAATTCGATTTTCTCTTGGTGAGGAGAGAGAGAGAAAATCGCATCCTTGCTTTCCTAGAGAGAGAAAGTGGCGCACAATATTAAGAGTTAATATTGTGTGACAAGGTTGTGTGGGATCAAGAAGAGTTCTTGATCAAGGCGCCATAAAGTTCTTGAAAATTCAAGAAGAGTTCTTGAATTAAAAGAACACCCGTAGATAAAGGTTCCGGATTCACTTGAGAAGTGAAGGAGGCTAGCACCTAGGCATCTCCAAACTGTTCGTGTGGATTACCGGCGGAGGAAGGACGCGTCAAGTGGACTTCTTGGGAACGCCCCGTTCAACTAAACGATTGAAACTCGTGAGGTATACCACTTAACCAAAAGTTTTAAATTCAGCTAGCGGATCCGTTCGGGAATTCTTGGACCTGGGCGTTTAAAGTTTTTTTTAATTTTACAGTTTTTACTTGCTTCCGCTGCCTTAGGCGCCCTTGAATTCCCAACACCAACTTCACGTGAGGCCTGCTGGGTCACACATGAGCAGGATCTGGACACCGCTTAAAGGGACACGAATTAGGGTTAATTCGTGAGTCACTCTGGTGACACAATTTAAGACACAGCAAAATGTCTGGGACATTAAGTCTTGTCTTAAATATTATCTACAGTTGTGATATTTAAATTTGTAGGACAAGTTTAAATATAATAATTGTTAAATAGTTAATGAGATTAATCTATTTACAATTATAATATTAGGGAATAACAAATCGGATAAGGTTCATAAAAGTTAGGAGATTATTGATTTATTAAATTCACTAATATTGAGCTTGAGGGTGGCGCCTCATTTAAGGGGATTTTAANGTGGCGCCCTATATGGTCTATTTTAATTAATAAAAATGTTTTGTTAATTAAATAAAGATAACAAGATTTGAATTGAATTCAAGATATGATTTTGAGATTCAAAGTTTGAATTAAAGATATTAGGGTAATATTTTAATTCAATAATATTAGGGAATTTGAATTCAAAATTCAAATTTGAATTAAAGATATTAGGGTAATATTTTAATTCAATAATGAATTTGAATTTGATTCAAATTTGAATTAAAGATATTAGGGTAATATTTTAATTCAAAATCATTGGAAGATAATAAGTTGGTTATAACTTCCTCAGAGTTAGGAATGTTATTTTTGATTTATAAAATTCCAATAAAAATAGGGGAGATGGTGCATTGCTTGAGTGGGTCCAAGGGAAGATTTGATCTTCCATTTGATTCTCCAAGATTGCATTTTGAACTTGAATTGAAATATTAAAGTAATATTTTAATTAGATATTCAAGTCCTAAAATTATGATATTATTGTAATCTCATAATTTTATAATTTGACAATCCTATAATTTAGGGATTCCCTAATTATAATTATCAATTCCCTATTTTATATAAATATAAGGCTAAAGTCGAAATTCCTTAACCCTAATTCACAAGTGCAAAATTTCGCCTCCTTGTGAGACAAGAGAGAGAAAAATTGCACAACCTAGCCTAAGTGAGAGAGAGAGTCGAATTTTGCTAAGGTGTTAGTGAAAGTTTGACTTGTCTAAGATAGCTAGGGTTTTTTGAGAATAAAACAAGAGGAGTCTTGTTTTGTGCGCCTCCCATATACATAGATCAAGAATTGTTCTTGATAGACTGGTCTGGTTCGAGAACTGTTCTTGACAACCGGAGCTGTAGATTGGATCCCTAGTTCTTTTGGAGAAAAGAACAGAAGGCTAGCACCTTGGTGCCAACAAACTGCTCGTGTGGATTACCAGCAGAGGAAGGACGCATCGTGTGGACTTCTTGGAAACTCTCCGATCAACCGGACCGATTGAAACTCTAAGGTATATCACTAAACTCCACCGGTTTAAATTCATCTAGCGGACCTCCTAAGGAAATCATGAAAGGCGTTTTGTTTAAATTTTTAAATTTCCGCTGCGCAGCCCTGATTAATTTCCCAACAGCGCCGGCTACTGAGCTGACGGCGCAACCTGACGGCACAGCCCCAAATTATAATTTTGTTTGATCGATCGAGTTTTTAGGTGATTTGAGATGAGTTTGTAGTGTCTAGATTGTTTTTATTAGAGTTTTCCAGATTCCCGATAATTGTAGTATTAATTATAATTATTGATCGGTAGATATGGCCCAATTCAAAAGCACTCAGGAACATCGTCCTCTGAATAATCATCAACGCTCAGCAAACACTGACACTCCAAAACACGTATTCTATGTTCCTGTCACGACCCCCTCTGCGGGAGCACGTGACCGGCACGGTCATGGGCCTATACCACACCGTAATCCTACCCACAATCAATTACTATAAAAGAAGCATAACATCAACTTGATAATGCACAAGATACATATACATACACACATTTAACCATACTCAAACATTCATAATGTCATCATTCACATGCATATTTCTGTCAACCTATCAGTTCAGAGTATCATCAATCAATGTAAACACTATCTCAGAATATCAAATGTAAATACAATCCTATAAATAATAACACAACCCCGAACCCTCTCTCTAAGTGCTAGTGGAGCTGACTGTCTTAGAGTTAAATGCAACTTTACACCAGAAGACAAATTACCCACTCGAACAATAATGTGGGCTTCTGAACAGCCCCCTCTCGAAGCAGAAGTAGTAGCTTATCCTAGGCCTGTATCTGAAACTGTAAAAGGAAAGGGGTGAGTCGAAACTCAGTGAGCGGCTAACCCATCCCAGTCGTGGTGTAGGGCACCACCACGTAGGGAGAGGGGTCACCAACAATATATAAAAATATAATAGCAAACAACTCTTATAATGACGTTTACTTATACATTAGTAACGATTACTCTCATAATTGTATCCAAGTAACTTTAATAATTTGATATAAATAATGATTTGAACACATTGTCATTAGCAACAAAAGGGATTGCACAATGAGAGAAAGATATGTAACTTTAAAAGTGAAAACGAATTAAAGGAAGTATTAATATAGAAGGTTTTCATAACATAAGGGATTTTGGTAGAGTTTATTTGAAAGATTTGTTAAACAAATAGAACTTGAAACAGAGTGATGAAATTTATGTGTTAATACAATAAAGTTTGAGTATGAAGACAAGTCATGAAAACTTCTCTTAAAATTCCTTTTAAGAGCTACAAGTTTAATAAAGAAGAGCATTTAAGTTGTCCATACACTAACATTTCATAAGAAATTCATTAATTGAATTTTATGGACTTTTGAATGAAAGAATGGGTAGTGGAAGATTTATCAACAAAAGATACTTTAATGAGAGGATGACTTCCTTGAAAGTACTTACTTAGAGAAAAAACTCATTTTTCGTAAAGAAAAGGTAACAAAAATATAACGCAAAATTTCCAACAATAACTATACCCATAACATTCACTTGTATGATAAGTAACAACGCCAAGCCAATCCAAGGATGCCATACTAACCATCAGAAATCACAAAAACACCGAATATCAACCACACTAATGTTCAACAACACATAATCATGAATTTACAGCCAAACAGAGTTCCAATGCAAATAAACTATCAAGTATCAGAACACGACTGGGCCTTACGTATCGCCGTCCCCAGCATTCACATTTCCATTTCTAATCCCCACCTAGGCGTTACGTATCGCCGTCCCTAGGGGGGTTTCTCACTTTCATATCCGTTTCTATTCCCATATCCCTATCCACTGGGCGTTACGTATCGCCGTCCCCAGGGATTTATCATTTCCATACCCTTTTTCCTTCCCACTTGGGCGTTACGTATCGCCATCCCCAAGGGGTTTCTCGTATCCATATCAACCTGGGCGTTACGTGCCGCCGTCCCCAGGGGTTCTCATTCATACAAAAACACAAAACACAAACACAAACACGAACGCAAACACAAGCACAAGCACAAGCATAAGCATAAGCATAAGCATAGGCATAAGCACAAGCATAAGCACAAGCACAAGCATAAGCACAAGCATAAGCATAAGTACAAACATAACCAAATTCAGTCAACCCAAGATATAAAACACTCGAATAAAAATTAAATACAATCACCAACATCATTCAACATTTTAAGTAAACAAATAAGATACACAACCAGAATTCCACAATATCCTTCAAGTCAACTCGATCAAGGAGTTTATGCATTGGATATCAATCATATAATTTGTTCCTTCATCATCACAAGATAGAATCAAACATAGTTATTATTCACCACAATCAATCACACATTATCAGTTTAATATATTCAATCGTCTGTCTCAACTCATCACCGGGGAGTAATTAACCGTACACATCTGTTTCACAACCTAATCATATAATCAGTAACATCGCATTACTAGCGCAATTTCTAAAACAATTCAATCATATGTACTTACTTTAACATAAGCTAGAATTTGTATACAAGAATATTCACCATTCAAGTCACACAATAGTCACATCAGTCTCATAATCATACATATGAAACAAACTCTTATAATATGAATGCCAACAATTTGTCTTCCTTAACTTGTTTGCCTAATCTCAAATTTACATACGAAACTAATCTCCAAGCATGTCTTCACAATTCATAGTTACACATAAATTCAAGCAATTCATTCACGCTCAAGGATACCATATTTATAAACACACAAACCCTCAATGGGACAAGGATAAGAAAGCCACTCACCTCGATCCGGAAGATAGATAACTACTCTCTTTTAGCTTTCGGCCAACGATCGGTATATATCTATAAATACATTCACACACAAAGATTCAATCAACTTGCTATGAGAAACAACACTAAATGACCCAAAGGTCCAACCCCTCACAAGCTATCATCTTAGCCCCTAGTAACAAGCCTTTACTCAAAGAACTTATCCCACCCTTACTCACACCCACCTAGGATCTTAACACTTGAACAAGAGACCAAAGGGAGACATGGGTATCAATTTGGGAGCTTTCATTAATATTTGAAAACTAGTTTAAAATATATTCACCAACAAGTTTCACAACTATTGACTTGAGTCAATTTCACAAACTTGACACTTCCACTCTTTCAAGTTTAACTTGCATATATTGATTCCAACATTTTAAATTCAAGATTATTGTTTCAAAACTCTCCATAACCCCAAAGGATTCCGTTTAGTTCATCAAAGTTATCCAAATCACCCATATGGACCAAAATACAAAATTTAAAGTTATGAGCATGAACCCCAAGTTTCAAAATACACTTTTAAAATTCACATCAATGCATTAGAACCCATTTTTATCCTCCAATAAGCTCATCCAAACCAAAAATTTTGAGAAAACTCAGTAAATTTGTCAAAAACCCCAATTCAAGTTTACCCCAAACCCTATCGGGTCCAAAAATTGTACATATGGAGTCAATCATTGAAACAAGTATTAGGAATATTTAGAGCATCTCAGATTAAGGAGAAAACACCAAAAATTCGAAATAAACAGCAACAATTTTCAAGATTGCCAAAGAGGAACGAAAATGGCGAAGATGGAAGAGAAATGAACTCACCCAAAGAATAAGGCATGGTGGTGGCAGCCTCCACTATTGTGGCTGACGGCGGCTGCTAGGCAGCGACTTCTGACCGTCGCCGGCGAGTGGTGGAGTAGGGAGGGGCAGCCGCTCGAAGGATTGGAAGTTGGAGAGTGGGTGACGAGAGGGAGAGAGTGAGTCGAGAGAAAAAAAAACGTGATGGAGGAGAGAGAATCGTGAATACAGATTTTTGAAGCTTGGGGGTCAGTCTAGAGATTTCTAGTTCTGAAGCAAATTTTTTTTTTTAAGAGTTGAAAATGCAGAAGATACCCAAGAAAATGTTAAATCTTTTCAAAATAGTCCCTAAAACCCAAAATTTTACAGATAGAATTTCTTGACAAAATTTATATCATTGGATTCCTTGCAAAGATTAGATCTCAAATATATAATTTGTTTTTGAAAACTCTATCTCTATCATTTACCGTTTCTTACTCGAATGTGATCTATTGCAGTACCAAAATGAAAGTCAGATAAAATTTTAAACTCCGTTTGCTCCCAAATTTTTACCACTAGCCCAATAAAATATGGAGATATCAAGTATGACAATTTACGTCATAAACTACGGGGATTTCTAATTTCTAAAAAGTCTAAACTAAAACTTCTAATACTGGCCCGAAACTAGCTCAAAATCTAATTTCAATTCTATAAACCACTAATTTCTATTTCTAAACCCCTAAAAATAAAGTCTAAAATTCTAGGATCTCACAATCTTCCCCCCTTAAGAAATTCGGTCCCCGAATTTCTCAAAACACGAATCTCAACTGTCAAACAGCTATGGATACTTTGTTTGCATCTCCTCCTTTGCTTCAACGTGATTTCCTCGTGTGAATGGTTCCACCATCACCTCCACCAACGAAATATCCTTTGTCCTCAACTTCTTCATATACCAATCCAAAATCAATAACGGTACCTCCCATTTAGTATCACCATTATTTTATAAGATTATAAACGACGATGAAGATGACATGGAATTAAGATGAAGGTGATTCTTAGAAAAGAAAATGAGATCACAAAAATCATGGTGTGGCCATGAAAGAAAATTTTCCTTTTCAAGAAAAGAGTCTCATCAATCCATATAAAATGGTCTTTTACATATCAAAATGTCAAGTATTAGATCTCATTTGCAAAGCGACGTCTCTTAGGGAATGCAAAGGGGAAAGAATTTTTACACATTCATTTAACATCTTATGAAAGGGGCTAAACATAGCATGTTT
>QANZ01055417.1:6778-71660 GCA_003254925.1 Chamaecrista fasciculata | reverse complement strand
TTTATGGTAGCATTCAAAATGAAAAAAAAAAACTCACCTTTTAGAACTATTAATCTTTTTTCATTAACAGATTCTATGTTATTTATTTATCACTAGACCAATTCTTATTTACTAAAACCCTATATTTGATTTACTTGTTAAAAGTCTTAATCTCACTTGAGCATTTGATGTGTTTCGTAGAAATCTTACTATATGATTCACTAAATTATCTTTTTCAAAGCTAAATTTGCATTTTTAATAACAAAGAATGGAAAAATTAAGATTACATATTTTTAAAATTTAATATGTATCTTTAGCACATGGGCCCACGCGGCTAATAATAGATTGTGGAAACGATAGAAGAGAAGACTACTGAGAATATTGGACTTTTCTTTTTTGGGTTTTTAATTAAAGGGGTTTGAATATGAAAGTCGTTTTTTAAATTGGGGTGGTGGGCTAATCGCAAAAAGAAATAAATTTTTGAACACATTTTGTGTTTCTTGACCAAAGAAAAAGAGAATCAATCACTTTCACATTTCAATCAACTTTTGAACGCTCCGCGCCAACAAGTGTAATAAAGTATCAACCATCATCCGCCAGTAATATAACAAGAAAATTTTGGGTTAAAGGTTAAACTATAAATTTCTTTTGCCTATTTCTGTAACGGTTTAAGCGAAGATTAATTTTACTCGGATCTTAAAGATAAAACGGTTGGACCCTTCCAATAATGTCGATTCTAGGAATCGAACTCGAGTTTTTTCCTTAAATGTAGTTCAACAACCATTACATCAAATACTTGCTGGTATATAACAAGAAAATTTTTGCGAACAGTCAAAAGTTCCCAAAGATTATAATTTTATTATTAAATTAATATTTTTTATTTCATATATAATTATTAAAATTTATTATTTTATTTAATATTTCTGTGTATTATTCCATCTTCAATTTTTTAATGAGTCAATAATTTAATTTCTGAAAAATACAAATATACCACTCAATTCTTAAAAATTACAAATGTCAGCATTTTGGTTTCCAAGACCAAGGTTTTAAAACTCGGGCTTGATATTTAATTGATCAAGGTATTTATTTATGATTTAATGGTTCAATCAAAATTCAATTAGGATCAACTAGTAATAAATAAATAAATTGAGAAAAAATAAAAGAAGACACTTAAATATAATAAAATTGAAATTCAAATAGTTATAATTAAGTTAAAAATATAATTATTCATTGGGCAAAACTTACATCAAGTTCCCTACATCCTTGCTATCAAGTTCTCCAATCAACATTTGACACGTAGCACAAATTTTATATATGACCAATCATGATAGAGAGAGAATATTTTTGCATGACCAATCATTGAAGAGAGAGAATGTAATCAAGACTTATGATTGGTGGAATTTGATAGCAAGGATGTAGGGAACTTGATGTAAGTTTTATCCTTATTCATTATAGCATCAGCATAGCGAAGCAAACAATAAGAACTAACAGTGTCATAAGTTCAAGTTTCATAAATTAGCATAAATTATCAAAAATATAATTAATTTTTATAATATTAATCAATATTAATATCATTAAGTGACACTTTGTGAATATTATCTGTTGGATTATTTCTATCAAATAATCTTAAATTGTGAATCAACACTAATTACAAGAGTTAATTATATATAATGAATGTATATTAAGTTACTCATTTATGTTGAAGCAGTGTCTTATCATTGGGTTCGGCTATGTTTCACTTATGAGTGTAATAAAGTCATTTTGTGATAGATCAGTCTGACTCTTAGCTCATTCAGGGAAAGACTTAACTTGCAAGACTAACTTGAACTATCAGTGTCCTATCCTATTGATAGTATAGTGTCACCTAATGCCACATTACATATATTAATTTATATTTTAATAAATCACTTTTCACTATAAATATGTAAGAATGGTGGTGGTGGGTAAGGGTGCCTCAAATCAGCTGTCTCAGCAGTTTGTTACTTTCTTTGACATTTACAGGGACTAAACAATACAACAACTTCTCATGAATTTCAGAATTATTGAGAATTGCAATATTTAAAATATCAAATTATATATTTCAAGACTTACAATAAACATTTTAAGTTTACAATCAGTTCCACTAATCTAAATCTATATGAGTATTTCAGACAAAAAAAAAAGTTTTGGCTTAATATTGGTCCATAAGTAAGAAAAAAAATGAAACTGATTCTCTACCTATTTTGGCTAGTTTATCGGTTTTTCTTAGTTCAACCAATCCTTTCTTTAGTCGATTTTAAGCTATTTTTAAATTGGATCATTAGTTGATTATCTTCCCAATTCGACCGAGCTGATCCAATCTTTAAAACAATAAGATCAATCGAGATAAAAAAATATTAAAAACAAAACAAGCAAAAATAAATTTATTATTACAATTTTGTCAAAAATTAATATTATGTATTCTTTTCCTTCATTCACAAATTTTAAATACCATAAAATTAAATATTTTTTAAGAGGAGGAGATACTTTTCAAACAAAGAGAAAAGTATAAAAAGATTAATCTCCTCTACCTTCTCCTTCTAATTATCCAAACAAGCCCTTATTGTCACGTAGATATTAATTCTAATAGAAATTCATAATTTAATCTTCATTTGAATATACATAAAGGACTCCTTAATGTTTATAAATATAGTTATGATTATGTCTGTCAATAAATAAACAGATGCAATTATTATGTAAAATAAGATGATTCATGTCTCCATCCAAGTCTTTACTTCAACAAATCATATACATATTGTTAATTGTTAATCCAATATATAGTATAATAATTGCATTACAACTAATGATATCCAATCATTAGCATGACTTAGGATTTATAATATTTGCATGCCAGCTCTATTCTATGAAATGTGAAGCTTCTTATGTAGTACCTAAGCTTCACTTACAATGATGTTTCTTTTTTATTTCCCCTTTGTTGTATTTAATTAGTATATTCCCTGCATTGTTTCTCAAACATCACTTTAGGTTCCACGGATTTGTTGAATAGGCAATAATTAGTCCTATAAATTATTAGTTTGCTATTTTATAAAATAAATAAAAATTAAAACACTTTTATGATTCATATTAATTATAATTTCCATTACTATAATTATTACATGTTCAGTTTATTTAGAATTTAAATAGTAAACTCTTGTAACATTAACTAACATCAAGAAACTATAATAAAAAAATAAGTAACATTATTTAGATATTTTTATTAACTTTATCAATTATAGGATGACACATAAATTTTTAATATATTTCTGTCTATATTATACTTCTCCCACCGTCTCACAATTAGTCATACATTTTTTTGGGTGATATATCCTACTTTTAACAATGAACATAATAATAAGATATAAAAATTTTATTGGTCTGATCTGAAAAAAAAAAAACACCGATTAAAGTTATTTATAAAGTTTAGACCAAAGTCTCAAATTAGTCCTTTATATATAAGATAAATTTTAAATTGGTCCCAAATTCACTTTTGAGACAAGATTTGACCTCATTTACTAGCAATTTTAATTGGCCAATGAAACTCTTCGAGATTTACCACATAGTTTCGAACTCGTCGTGTTTGGACGAGAGAGATATGATCAATTTCACTTATTTGATTATGAAACAAATTATGCACTCTTAGGATTTGATTTGACCTCATTTATTGATGGTCCTAAATTATTCATTAAAAGAAACTCGTAGTTTTAGATTTGTCGCATTTGAGCTTGAAATGAAAAATAGATTATCACATTCAATATTTTAGGATCAATTTGAAAAATCATGAAAATATGTAGGACCACTCTCAAACAAACGAAAGATAAGAGACCAATTTGAGACTTTGACCTAAATTTTAATTAGTATGGAAAAAATATCTCATTTTGAAACTAGGAAATAGCAAAATTTACAAAATATATAAATTAATTTGATTGAGTCGAAGTTGACTAAATTGTTTTTTTGGACAGTAGTCGAAGTTGACTAATTATCAGGCCGAAAACAAAAACGAAATATTGAAATTAATGTAAGACCCAATATTTCATAGCCCAGAACACAATCAATGGGTGATATAACAAAAGCCCAATAAGCGTAGCAAAATTCAATTTGGACTCGGCCCATCATTTTTTAAATCCAATAAGCATGTTGGATAAGTTATCAAAAACGAAAAAAAAGTCATATGGATTTAAGAAGTTTTGCTATATCTTCTGGATGCCTTCGGGGATTTTATGTAATAAAAAATAGGGTAAATTTCACAATAGGTCTTTGTAGTTTGGAGTTTTTAAGATTCGGTCCCTGTAGTTTAAAAAAATTGCAATTTGGGGACTGATGTTTGCTCCATTAGCAGAAATAGACCCTTCGTCCAAAATTTAATGAAAATTTGGGTTAACATACCATTTTAAGACTCTAACTATTGATTTTTTTTTTATGCATTAAAATCGTTATTTCTATGAGGGAGGGATTTTGATGCAAAAACAGAAAATTTTCTAGGACTTTGACTCGTGACTATTGAAAAATGGTTGAATATAATTGTAAAAGGATTCCTTGAATTCTGTCAAATCAAAAAAAATTCAATAGTCAGATTCAAAGTACCCGAATGTTTTTGCATCAAAGTCTCTTCCTCATAGAAACAATAAGTAAAATGCATAGAAAATTAATAGTTAGGGTCTTAAAATGGTATTTTCACTCAGATTTCTGTTCAATTTTGGACGGAGGGCCATTTTCTACTAACAAAGCAAACTTTGGTTCCCAAATTGCAACTTTTTAAATCAGAGGGATCCAATATCAAAATACCGCAAGTTATAGGGACCTTCAGTGTAATTTACCCTATAAATTATCATTATGAACCAAAAAACTTGCTATAATTTAATATCTAAAATTAGAAATTTAGATATAGGATTGGTAGACCTCTTCACTTTGTTATCAGAATTACCCTTATTGCAGGAAAAAAATTTATCTATATCTTTGAAAGGCACAATCTATAAAGTACTCAGAACATTTTATTTTGACGAGGGTCACTGTATCGGATACATGTCCGTATTCGACACTCGTACGACATCTATAAAACATATATCTATAAGTTTTAGAATATAAAATTAATTTTTTTATTTTAACTTGACAAATTAACAATGAAATAAGAACATATATAATATATATATATATATTATAAATATATATTACAACTTTTAAAACTTTTATTTTTAATTATGTATATCGTGTAGTGTTATGTAATTTTAATAATACAAGTTCAAGGTAAAATACACAAAAGCAATTTAAATTTAGATATCAAATCTGTATATGAACCAAATTATTGACCGTTACAATATTTAAAATACCAAATTATAAATTTCAAAGACTTATTTAAATTTCTTTAAACAATCAAAATCTGAAACAACACTTCACAACTTATTTTAAAAAAATATTGTATTTTGAATGGAATAAAAAAGTATAAACATTTTTTTAGAAATCTGTATATATCACGTGCCACATGCATGTGGCTCTCTCTTTGTTCCTGTTAATTTAATTATTATATATGCCCTTTTCCACAAAAAGTACACGTTACTATCACCGATTTTTTTATTTAAATAACAAATAAAATTATTTAGCAAAATATCCCAGACGCAAAAATATTTATATATGAGATACTTAATTATGTAACGAGTGTTTACTTTTTGATAGACTAATCACGCAGTGTCAGGTGGCATTGCAGAATAAATTCTTTTTAAGTATTTTAAAGTGAATACTACGAGTATTCTAAACAAAAGAATTAATAAAGGAGAGAGAGGCGAGAGACGACTGATAATTTGATATAAGANTTGAGTGAGAGTTGGAGAGGTATTAATTAAATAATATTTAATATTATTTGATAATAATATATTTAAATAAAAATTAATTAAATAATATTATATTTTAATAAATTTAATTGTTTGAAATAACAAAAAATACTATATAATAATTTTTTTTAAAATAATATAATAAAAAGAAAAAAGCATTTTTGATATTCTTAAAGTATGAAGTCAGTTTTAATTCTTATCCTAAAGTTTTTTGGAATCAATTATATTTTCAAAATATAGGATCAATTTCATATGTACCCTCAAAGTTTTTTTTGAAACTATTGTACCCTAAATGTTTCACGTTTGTGTCAATTTTATATTCAAATTGGAGCTACACTTGACACAAAAAATAAAAGATTGGGATAAAAATAAACATTAATTAATACTATTAATCAAATAATACTATTTTTTAATCTTTTTTGTGTCGATTGTACTTCAAATTTGGGTATATAATTGACTCAAATATGAAACATTGAGGGTACAATCGACTCAAAAAAACTTTGGAGGTACATTTGAAACTGACCCTATATTTTGGGGATATAATTGATCCTAAAAAAACTTTAGGAGTACAATTAAAACTAACCTCATACTTTAAAAAAATCAAAAATAGTTTTTCCCTTTTATTATATCATTTTTTTTAAATTTATTATATAGTTTTTTTTATTATTTCAAACAATTGAATTTATTAAAATATATATTTTTTAATTAATATTTATTTTTATATATTATTATCAAATAATATTAAATATTATTTAATTAATACCTCTCCAACTCTCACTCAAGTCAACGCCTCTCCCTTTCTCTTATGGTTTGTTTGGATACTAGGAAGAGATTGGAGGGGTAGAGGAGGGAAGCTCTCCCCTTTGTTTAGAGAAGTAGCTCCTCCTTAAAATACTCTAATTTGGAGTATTTGTAATTTGTGAAGGAAAGAAGAAGAAGGGGGATTAATAGCTAATCCCTCATTCTCCTCCTCTCCAATCTCATTTTTTCCAAACAAGGTGAAGATATCCCAAACCTCTCCCCTCCCTCTCCCTTCTCCCTCAATATCCTCAATTCAAACAAATCTTTATTTTTTCTCCATTACACACACACAATTACACAACACCCATATAAAAATTTGGGTAAATTACATTTTGGTACCCTATGGGTTGGTCATATTTCACTTTGGTATCCGGTAGTTTAAAAAATAACACTTTGGTACCCTGTGGTATTCTCTATTAACACTTTGGTACCCTTTGGAGCTATTTTGTAATTTTAACCATAGCAAATTTTGCAAAAATTACATATTGACCCCAATTTTTTTTAAGTTTTCATTTTAGTCCCTAGATGATATGTATCTAGGGACCTATTTGTAATTTTCTGAAAATATTGGGAACCCAAGTGAAATATGACCAAACCACAAGGTACCAAAGTGTAATTTACCCTAAATATTAAAACCTCCACCCCCTTATATCAAATTATCAGCGCCTCTCTCTCTCACTCTCTCTCCCTCATCAATTCTCTTGCTCATAGACAAGTATTTTGGCTGTCAGACTGGCAATCTGAATACTCATCTTAGTTTTAAAATATTTAAAAAAATTTACTATGTGGTGCCACGTGATATCGCGTGATTGATCTGTGAAAAAGTGAATATTTGTTCCATGGACGAGTATCTCATTTACATAAATATTTTTGGGTTTGAGGTACCGTGCTAAATAATTTTTTTATATATTATTTAAATAAAAAACCTACTATCACCAACATGAGGAATCCCGTCCACCAATTCACTCTGCCATTATTCGAAACACCCACATTAAGGCTATGTTTTTTTAGATCATGAGCAACTTATGAGCTGATTATTTTCAAAATGTTTAATAATGTCGTTTGTTTTAGATTATTAAGTAATCTGATTATAATCTATAATAATCTCAAATCTCAAATATCAAAATAATCAATTACTTTTATACCTCTATAACTATATCTATAATTATCTATACTTCAATATATATTCAAATATACACAAAGGGTATAATTGTCATTTTATAACCCCTTATTTATTATACCTACAACAATCTCTCTTTATCACATTACTTTTTACCAATTTTATTTTAATTTTTTTTCTAAATTGTTATAATTAACTTTTTAAACTCTGCTTAAACTTGCAAACATTGGATCATATCTAAAATGCATAAAATACAAAAAAAATATTTTTTTCTTAAAAAAAAAACTCTAAACTTTTAATTTATTGTTTTTCAATTATTAAATACCATAGAAATTAATTAGCTATAAGCTAGAGGTTCTCATGCATTGGATCAGTGAAGTTTTCAATTATTATTAGATTTTAATGCTTTAAACCTGCAGTTGTAGTGTTCACACACAGCTAGCACCACCCAATTAATATAACTTTTGGACCATTCATGGAATAAACGTTACCAAATGATTATTTTTTCTTTTTATCATAAAATGGTCTGAATGTATCCTATTCACGCGTTGAATGGTATATATAAATCAACCCAGTCTCCCTTCAAACAGGTATCAACAAGTCACTACATCAGCTTCTACTATACATTCTTTATATTCAACACCCTCAAACAGTATCAACAAGTCACTACATCAGCTTCTACTATACATTCTTTATATTCAACACCCAATAATTAACCATCAAGTACCAATGCTGTTGAGATTTCTCAACAACTGCAGAGGAAATCGGACGAACCAACCTTCGATATGAAGCTTATGCCTCAGCCACGTTCATGACCCGAATACCTTAGTCACCTTGTCTTCCAAGTCTGGTAAAACTCCAGAAACAGTCGCTGTAGCTGCATTCTTGAAAGGTAATAATGTTGAGATTTGTGAATATAATTCAAAATTGGCCAAAGTCCTAATTTGGTCTCATATCTTTTGTTCACTTTCCAATTTGGTCTTATATATTTTTTTATTACACTTTTGGTCCCATATCTTTGGGTCAAGTCCCAATTTGGTCCTATATGAGTTTTTAGCTAAACTGCACTTTTGGTCTCATAACTTTGACAAAGGTCTCAATTTAGTCACAACTTTTTTTGTTGTAATTTTGGTCCCATAACTTTGGCAAAGGTCTCAATTTGGTCCCATAACTTTTGAAAACGTCTTACAATTTGTCCCAAGCTGATTTCCATCCATTATCTGCCGTTAAATTCACTTCACCCATATTTACCACATCATCTTTCAACTCAGTATGTCAGATCGTCTTTAACAGCAAAAAATATATGAAAATCAGCTTGGGACCAACAGTGGGACGTTTTCAAAAGTTATGGGACCAAATTGAGGCCTTTGTCAAAGTTATGGGACCAAAAGTGCACTTTAGCCTAATTTTTTGTTGCAGATTTTGTCTCATATCTTTAGATCAATTGCAGAGTTGGTTCTATGTCTTTAGGTCAAATGCAGAAGTGGTTCCATTTCTTTGCAAAAAGATCAACTAATGGATGATTCTTTTGCAAAGATACGAGACAAAAAATGCAACAAAAAAAGACAAATGAATAAATTAGGAACTGAAAAAAAAAATGAGACTAAATTTACACTTTAACCTTTATTATTAATTTATAGCGATTGTATTGTTAGGTTTAGGGAGATTATTTAAATTATGAGTTATATTTTCTGTCATGTTGGAATCTATTTGAAATTGATTTTTCAAGATATTTGGTTAAAATTTTTAAATATTCTAAAATACATGTACTTCTTTTTTTTTTTTGGTAAAAGTACATGTACTTCAATCTGAAGCTACTAAACTTGCCACCTTCTTATTATTATTATTCCTGAGGATTCTAGCCGACCTGAAATGTTGGATGTGAAGAACTGAAGACGTTCTTTAATGATGTCGTTACGAAATTCAAAGTAAGTGTGCATGTCGTTGATATAAAGAGTAGCTTTGATTCTGAGATTAGAAGAATTGTGGGGCCAATTGTATGTGAAGCTTTTTTTAAACCGTGGACAGTGGCTATGGCTAAGGCTACTGGGAGAACAATGAATGAGCCGATGCAACACATGGGAAACTTTGATTACTACAATTGTCACCTTGCCTCATTGTGTCTTCTAGATCTCCCTCGTTTGAATAATATGTAATAGAAAATCTTCTTAAACCCATTTGAAATACTTTTTTTTTGGTTTTGATCATAACTTATCCAACATGCTTATTGGATTTGGCTACGTGTATTGGGCTTTTGTTGTATACTTGTATCACTCATTCATTGTTTTATGGGGTATGAAATAATATTGGGTCTTACATTAATTTCAATATCAAAATTTGGTCATATATATTTTTTTGTTGCACTTTAATCCTATATCTTTGGGTCAGTTTCCAACTTGATCCTATATGATCTTTCTTTGTTACAAATTTGCTCTCATATTTTTGGGCCAACGGCGTCCTATATTTTTCTGTCAAGTGCAAAAGTGGTCATATATCTTTGCAAAAGTTTAGTTGATCATTTTGCAAAGATATGAGACTAGTTTTTCAACTTAGCTAAAAGATATGAGACAAAAAATGATACAAGACCAAATTGAGATCTTTTGCAAAGATATGAGACCAAAAGTATAAAAAAAAAAGACAAGATTAAATTGGGAACTCAAAAAAAAAAATATGGGACCAAATTTGTACTTTAACCTTATTTTTTGGGCTTGATAATTAGTCAACTTCGACTCAATCAAATTCATTTATATATTTTGTAATTTTTGCTTGATGTTTATAAATATAGTTATAATTATGTCTGTCAATGAATAAACAGATCCAATTATTATGTAAAATACTAAAAATGTTTCATATCTCTCCATCCAAGTCTTCAAGTGAACAAATCATATACATATTCTTAATACAATAGTAGTAATAATTACATTACAATCAATGATATCTAATCAATAGCATGACTTGGGATTTATAATATTTGCATGCCAGCTCTATACTATGAAATGTGAAGCTTCTTATGTACCTAGTAACCTTCACTTACAAGTTACAACGATGTTTCTTTTTTATTTCCCTTTGTTGTATTTAATTAGTATATTCTCAGAAAATAATCCATGGGTGATACAACAAAAGCCCAGAAAATAATCAATGATACAACAAACCCAATACACGTAGCAAAATCCAATGTGGATTCGGCCCATTCTTTTTTTGTTTTAAATCCAATAAGCATGTTGGATAAGTTATCGAAAACATAAAAAAGTCAAATGGATTTAAGAAGTTTTGCTATTATAAAAGAGAAACCTATAATAAAAATATAAGAAATTTTAGTTAAAATTTATCTATATATCTATACTATTATATATATCAGAAGAGCTCGGTCATATAAAATTATACAATATAAAATAATATTTACTAAATACATTATAAATAAAAATTATAAAAATTTAAACCACCCAACTTTAGCCCATGTTCAGTTCTATTTTTTTTTTTACAATGTTCAATTCTTATAAACCATCACACGGATGGTTTTAACATTATGACATTTTTCTTTAACGTTATGACATTTTTTTTTCTTTTTCTCTTTTTTCAAATTTGAATAATAATTTTGTGCGATTTTCATATTTCTCTAATTTTTATTTGTTGTAATTTAAAAATACTTTTAAAAGATTTAGAACTTTATTATAAAAAATATTTTAAATATTTATATTTTTTTATCTTTAATCTTTTATATAATTTTTATATTATTTATAAATTTTTATACCATTCTTAATTTAAAATTATTTTTAATTTTACTTGCATATTTGTGTGTTCATTAGGACACGCAAAGCCCTAATAGATTTATATTAACGAAGGTTAGAGCTACAAAGTATATATAAAAATTATTTTTAATCTTAAAAACTATAACATAAATTGTAAAACAGCATTAGAATAAAAAAATTTAATTTTAAATATATTACATAATATAAGAAATAGTGAAAAATATTTAATTTCTTGACAACTTTTAATGCTTTTTTCTTTTCTAATGTTATATATTATATCTTACAAAAAAAGACAAAAAAAAAACTCAATAATGATAAAAAAAATCATAAATACATGTTAACGACATAAAAGTCCACCCAAAAAAAAAATTGTGAAGGACACAAAACAAAACTTGGTTGATTAGTGGGTTTTTATGTGTGGAATCAAACCACAAATTTGGTTGAAAAAGCAGTAAAAAGATCTGTTTAGCAGAACCTTCTTTATGACAATAATGGTGTTGCCTTTTGCAAATTTTTAAACTAAAGGAGGTTCTGTGTGCTAGGCTGCCTCTATCATTTTGGAACATAAAAGTAATCATGCGTCTCTCTTCTTTATCATTGTGCAATTATGCTGCCATGATTTGCTACACATATTTATCAATCAACATTTCTTTTGGGGATTATTAAACGGTGAATCTAAAGATAAGCTCAAATTCATCCATGTTAAAATTATAAGGATCAGTGTCAATATAAGGAGTTAACTTATAACTATATAACTTATAATATTATTGTGAGTTTTATTCTTATTATCTAGTTGACTAACGTTAAATGACTAAGAAACTAAGCTTGAATTTTTATCATTCAAAAAATAACTTGAGTGTGCTCTCTCCCTTGCGTTCTTTTGTAGCGTCATCGTTGGACTGCCACCCTTTCAATGGTGGTAGCCTCCTTTTATTTTTTTGCATAGCAGTGATAGCCCCTCTGTTTAAGCAGTGTTGAAAATCCCTCCTTCGTGAGTGTCCTTTTCTCTCTCTATGAGAGTATTATTTCATTTCTAGGATTTTGTGACGACGACATTCTGCATCAGAACTCCCATGGTGTTTATCTAGTCTGGCTTTCTCTGCATCGGTGACTCTGGACTAGGCTTTCCACGCCGGCTTCTGGCTTCCACGGTGACTTCGTGGGGTGGTTCTGGTTTTTGGGTGCTCGATGGAGTTTTTTCTGGGTCAGGTACTTACACGGCGTCATTTCTTATTTTGCTTCCACGGAGGCGTTTTATCAAATAATTACTGTTGCTTTGAGTTTGATTATGTCTTTTTCTAGAACAGCCACTGGGGTTGACATTATTTATGTTTCAAAATCTTTAGATGGTTGTAACTTTAGTTAGATCCATAGATCCGCTAACTTGGCAGCTGTTTGTCTGGCAACTTTGTCTAACACGAGGATGAGTCCTCTTGGATAGGTTGCAAACCCCCACTTTCGTTAGTTGATATCATGTCTAGTGTTGCTTATGCTAGGGAGAGGTTGGCTATTTTTGCTTTATTTTCGTTTGTATTGTGCTTGACTTTGCCTTGCTTTTGAATGAATTATGTTTCAAACTAAAAAAAAAAAATTGACTAATCGTTAACTAATTCTTATATATCTAATCAATAATTTGCCAAGTCAACATATTTATGTACAATCATCTCCTAATCATACTTTTTACCGTCATTATATTTTATTTACACTTAATTTTTGTTATATTAAAAAAAACTAAAAATCATTTTGTTTTCTTGGGTCAAAGACTCAAAGGGTCATCTTAGTCCTAAATGTATGCCCTAATGTTTATTCTGGTCGTTTATGTTTAAAAATGTTCAAATTGGTCCTAAATGTTGGCAAAATGTTTCATTTTGGTTCAAAACTATTAAATTTGATTATATTTCTCTTGTCACTCATTTCAAGTTTGAAGTACTTGTCACGAATAACTAATAGCTCTGAATTCGACGAATTCGAACTTGAAGCAAGAGAGGTATGATCAATTTTATTGGTTTGACCATAAAAAAAGTTGTTTACTTTCGGAATTAATTTGACCTAATTTGCTAACGACCCTAACAGGATAGAGAAAATATTATTTGAGAACAATAAGTAGTTCTAAACTAATCACATTTAAATTCGAAAAGAGAAAAATATAATCATAAGGGGAAACATAATTTTTACCATGATCATCCCTAGCTGTTATGTCATCAATTCATTAAAAACTAAATGGAGACTGATAGATATTAATATCGAGAAAATTTGTATATAACCGAACTAAGAAAATAAATCAATGGAATATCAACTTGAAAAAAAAATTGAATATGTAACGGAGCAAAATAGATTTTAATCATAACTACACTAGTATAATTATGAGTATGGAAATGGTGATGGTAATCGGCGTTGGTTGATTATGCCAAGGGGACATAAATTAAAGGTGGAAATATTATATGCTAATATAGTCAAAATCAAAACAAATGAAATTGTTTCTTTGCCCATGTCTTTTTGTGAATGGCTGGTCCTCATCATTCAAAATTAAACGCATTACATACATCACTACAAAATACAATCATGTCAAAACCATATTTATATGTATAGTCATGTTTATGTGCAAATCTACGTCATACTCAACACCATTAAAGCCAAAAATTAAGGGATTTAATTTCCGTCCCAACATATAATTGTCAACTTGTGTGTAAGTTTGGTGAAAAAACAAAGAACTTGTGAATAAGTTAGGGGTGGTAAATGGTTGGATTGGGTTGGTTTTGAGTTGGGTTGTAAATGATTGGGTCATAAATGGGTCATGACCCATTTATGACTCATTTATATTTTCTAAATGGGTTATGAGAGTGGGTCATGACCCATAAAATTAAGGGTTAACCCAACTCAACCATGAACCCATCTTAAAGTATTTATATTATTTAATTTATAAACTAATTAATTAGAATAATTTTTAAATTATTCAAATTTAGGACTAAATAGTATTATTTTTTCAGATTTTGGACTGGTTTGAAATTTCCACCTTTTTCATATTTCTAAAAATTACATTTTGACACCAACTTTTTTTAAAATATTTCATTTTAGTCCTCAAATATCAAGATCTAGGGACTTTTTTTGTAAATTTTGAAAATATTTAGGGGCATTATGTAATTTTTACTAAAATTTGCAAAATTCATCTTCCTCCCACTGAACTCACAGTTTGGTGGGACTAAAATGCATTTATTTTTCCAAATTTAAGATTAATCTATAATTTTATCTTTTTTCCAATATTTTTCAAAATTACAATTTTAATCCAAATTTTTTTTATAATTTTCATTTTAGTCCTCAAATATTATGGTTTAGGGACGTTTTATAAATTTTGAAATTTTTTGGGGGGAATTTTGTAATTTTTGCAAAAATTTATGAAATTGCATATTCACCCCCTTTCATGAAACTACGTAGTTTTAATACAAATTTGGTTTGGGTTGGGTAACCCATGGGTTTTACCCAACCCAACCCAAATATTAATGGGTCAATTTTGGACCCAATTCATCTTGACCCATTATCTAAATAGGTTGGGTTGGATTGGTTAATTTTGTGGTTGGGTTGGTGGGGTAATGGGTTGAGATTGCCACCCTAAGAGAAAAGTTATTATTTGGTCCCTGAATTTATACTGAGTTAACTGATCAGTCTCTAAATAATCAAAACATATAATTTAGTTCTTGAAATATTTCAATTGTTAATGATTTGGTCTTTGAATTTGAATTGATTTTATACTTTTTAATTCTTGAATTTGTATTAAATTGATCTCTGAATTTGTACTAAATTTTTATTTTTTGGTCATTGAATTTAATTCAAAAACCAAATCGTTGGCAATTTAGAAAAGATCTTTTGATAAACCCTAGGCGCTTCCTCTATTCTCTCTCGCTCTCTATTTTTCCTGCGCGCGATGCCCATGGGCCACTGTTGTCTCAGCGGTGGTGGCCCCCCTTTCACCTTGTAGTGTTGAAAACCCTCCTACGTGAGGGTCCTTCTCTCTCTCTTTATGAGAGTGTTATTTTGTTTCTAAGTTTTGTGGCGGCGTTTAGATCAGGGTGAACTTTGTTTTGCTTTGCACACAACCGGTAAGATTGTTGTTTTTGTGCTTTTTGAAACCAACTTTTTAGAATGTGTTTTGCGTTCAATAAACTTATTTTTCCAAAATGCATTTTGCGTTTTGAAGTTTGGATAGTTACAATAAAATTAGTTTCTTCACGTCAATATTTTTGTTTTTGGTTCTTTAATTTTGTGTAATTCTTTTTTGTTTAAGCCTAAAAAAATCTAATAAATAGTTACTTGAATATACTATTTGTTCAAAAAGCACAAAAACAACAATCTTACCGGTTGTGTGCAAAGCATAGTTGAAAAAACCGGACCGGCCGGTTCAACCGGATACCAGTCCGGTCCGGAAAAATTAAAATACCGGTCTGCAGTTGACCCAGTGTTGAACCGGGTTAAACCACCCGAACCAGCCGGTTAAACCGGAAACCGGTTGACCCAGAAATATTTGAAAAAATTAAAAAAATTAAATATTTGACACTTATTATATGTGATGGACATATGTTATGTTTAATTTTTACTTTAAATTTAAATTATTGTAATATATCAATATGTATTTGATGAACCGTGAACCGGTTTGACCCGACAAATTTTGCAAAAATTATATATTGACCCCAAAAAAATTGCTAAAAAGTACAAATTGGTCCCTGGATACATATTATCTAGGGACTAAAATGAAAATTTTTTAAAAATCTAGGGACTAAAATGAAAATTTTTTAAAAAAATTGGGGTCAATATGTAATTTTTACAAAATTTGTTATGGTTAAAATTGCAAAATAACTCTAAAGGGTACCAACGTGTTTAATTTTAAGATATTAATGTGTATTTTGATGAATATGTATATTTGAAAATGTACTTTTTAAGTAAACCGGCTCAACCGGTTGAACCAGTGACCCAGCGGTTGAACCATTGAACCAGTGACCCGAGCCTTCCACCGGTTCAATGGCCGGTCCGGTTTTTTGCACTATGGTGCAAAGCAAAACAAAGTTCACCTTCTTTTAGGGAAAATTGCATTTTGCCCCTCCCCTAAATCAAGAAATTACATTATAGTTCCTATTTATTTAAGAGTAAAATAAGTATTCATTGGAAATTTAATATTTACAAATATTTATATATTCATTTGAAATAAGTATCTCATTTCTGCCATCGGAGTAACTTTCCCTTACTTGTAACATCATAAAAAATCATTTAAATACTTTTTTAGAAAAAAAGGCAAGCCTGGGTTCCATAACCTTGGAATTGATATAGCACTGTCAAAACGGGCTTAGGCCCGCGGGCCGGCCCGGCCCGCCCGCTAAATGGGCGGGCTTGGGCGGGCCGGGCCGGGCCAGCCCGTTTAACAGTGCTAAATTGATAGGTTGATGGGAAACAAGATGACCCTTTTTTTTTTTCTGGCCAGACATAAAAGATTGGATCTTGGTTATAGTTTTTATTTTAGAGTTTGAGTTGTTTTTCAAGTATTGAGCAATTTTGAGATGGCAAAGAAACACTAGTAGCATTGCCAACCTCAAGTTGTAGTGTGGAAGCAACAAAACTATAGAGACAACTCAGAAAAATCATGTGACGTAACATCTTTAATATTCTAATCGGTCCCCGTAAATATCTTACACATTTCGCATCATATGAATCGTTAACGTGCTCTACCATTGTTACATTCACTATATAATATTAGATAACAAAAATTGAAGTCTTTCATTTTCATCTTTAAAAATAATTTGGTCAAAGACTCATTTTGATCCTAAATGTATATCTTGATATTCATTTTAGTCCTTTATGTTTCAAAAGAATCATATTGATCCTGAATATTGACAAAAAAATTTCATTTTTGTTCCAAATTATTGGAATATGATTATATTTATCTCATTCCAAGTTCGAATGTGATAAGTTTAGAGCTATAGTTGCTTTCAAAGAATATTTTTTCTATCTAGTTAGAGTCGTTAGCAAACGAGATCAAATTAGTCCCGAAAGTAGATCGCTTGTTACACGATCAAATAAGCAAAATTAGTTATATCTTTCTCGTTTCATCGTTTCAAATCTGAATGAGATGAGTTCGATGGTACAAATTACTCTTAACAAGTCTTTTTTTTTTTTTGCTAATTGAGATTATCAACAAATGAGGTCAAATCAGGTTCGAAAGTGGGTTCGAAATCAATTTTTCATAATTTTTTATCTTTTGGTCTCAACCTTATACTTCATCTACTAATGGTTTCAACTAGATAGAAATTAAAAAGGACCTTGTTAAAGAGTAACTTACAACTCTGAATTCATCACATTCAAAATTGAAACAAGAGAGATATGATCAAGTTTACTTGTTTGATTGTAAAATGAGTAACCCACTTTCAGAAACTGGTTTGACCTCGTTTGCTAACGATTTCAATCAGATAGAGAAAATATTCTTCAAAAGCAATATGTAGTTCTGAACCAGTAGGCTCATAAAGCATCACTACTTGTGGCAGTTTGGGACCATCGCTTAAATTGTGTAGCATTGGAAAAGAAATTCATTTTGTGGCCATTTGGAATCGTCACTAAATTTTAGAAACAATTTTTAGAAAAATGATATATATATATACTATATTACATGCGCGAGGGTGTTTTTGGTTGGTCAAAAATAATTAAATTAAAAATTATAAAACAAGAAATAAACATATGAAACTTGATAATTGACTAACTGATAGATAATGGGAGAGAGAAAGTTTTATGAGATTTAAGAAAGTGAAAACTTATTATTTGGTCTTTTAATTTTCACACTTTTAACGATTTAGCCCTTGAATAATATAAATATACTATTTAGTCACTGAATAACTACAAATATCAAATCAAACGTTGCATACATATTTTCGTGCCCGTTAAGGCACAGAAAGCCCCTAGTACTATTATATATATCTGAGTAACTTTTTGGTAGTTGATTTCTTAAAGATATATATAATAGTAAAATAAAATATTCATCACTTATTTTTATATTACACATTAAAATAAAAAGAAACAAATACATACATCATGGAGGCAACAATTGGTTTTCTCTCACGTCATTTCTTCACATTCAGAAATCACAACCTCTCTTAAATCATGTATATATTCACTAACAAAAGAAACTATTATTTTTCATGATTATATTTTTTATTATTTTAAATATAATCAAATTAATCTTTTTAATTTTTATGATACTATTTTCATCAATCTTTCTTATTGTCTTAAAATAAAATAAAATAAAAGTAACTAATTTTATTTTTAATATAATTTCAAAATTTTATATAATTAAAATTTTACATCCAAATTTGCGTGTCCCAAAGCCCCTAATACCTTATATAATCACAACATTATATATACTAACCAAAATAATTACATTATATAAAAAAAATATCAAATTTAGCTAACTGGAGCATATTTGCATATTAACAAAAAATTCAAAATGGAAAAAAATATTGATATTGTCAATTAAAACTAAAGTCATAAAAATTTAAGGGCCTATTTGATTATGTTTTCTAAACACTATTTTCTATTTTTTTAAATTAAAAATATTTAAAAAAAATAGAATATTGTTTAAAAAAGTTAAAAACACATAACAACTAAAACATGTTTTGATCTTGATTTTTTCTATTTTCTTAAAAGGAGCGGTGGCAATATGAATTTGTAACTTTTTCTTCCTGTCAAATGCACCAACGTTTGTATTATTTCAAAACAGAATTAGCATTATTAAACACGTTTTTTTGTTCTTTTATTTTTGAAACAATCTTTAAGAAAAATATATCAAACATTTTTTTTAAGTTTTGTTTTGAAAATAATATTTTAAAAAATAAGTTTAGGAATAATTTTTAAAAATAGTTTTTAAAGATTAAAAAGCAAACAAGCCATAAGTCTTCCTCTTTATTCCCATTTTTGGTTTGTTTGCCAAATAAAACAAAGGCAAAAGTACATATTTTGTCTCTAAATTCTACATCAATTTTCATTTCCGTCCTCAATGTCTTTTTGTTATCAATTTTATCTTTAATATTTCACATTTTGGTCAACCGTTTTACAACAATCAAAAAAACATTTTCTATAATACAATAACCGTTGCCTACTCTTAATCATACTATATTTGGCCATTACCCATTGTATAAGGCAACAATGTTTTGATCCTATGGCAACAAATGTGGAAAACCATTCCCTACACTTTAATTTGTGAGTAGGAAACAATTTTCATATTTTGATTTAACATTTTGTAACTCCTCGTTGTGGCCACAAGCCCACAACATAAAACTGTTGCTTAATGTTTGACCATTAGGCAACAGTTTATTTGGAACAACATTTAAAAATTGTTTCCTAAAAGAATAAACAATAATTATTTTTTTGGCATTTTTAAAATAATTTTTAAATAAATATATACAAATAAATTATATAATAATTTTTTAATATCATACACTAACATTGATCTCATTTTATATTCAATAAAATATATATTTAGATCAAGTGTCATAAAAGAAAAGTAATATAATCGTACAATATTTTCGTTTAAAGTTTCAATAAACTCTCAGGATTCAAAATGAGATACATATATTCAACCAAAAGTGATATTATAGAAAAGTTTAATAAAAATCCATAAGATTAATAAGCATCCAAAATATATATATTAAAGGCCTTCAAAATATAATACTTCAATAGGCTTCATAGAAACTTGCATTTTTTCACCCAAGTTGTCCCTACGTAAAAACAATGACACGTTATTAGAAATCTAAAATTAATAAGAATAAAACATCTTGAATTGAAAAAAAATTACATAATTGAAGAAACTCACATTTTCTTCCTTAGACAATATAAATGTGAACTCAAAGCATAAAAAAGTAAAATACCTTATCCGGATTTGAAGCATGTGTTGTAGAATGCTCATTAGATTATCCCTCAACATTTTGTGCATTGTTAGCTTCACTTGGAAAGAGTCTGAAAAAAACATCTAATTTCTCCATATTCATCCTTGGATTGTTTTGTTGCATCCAAACTTTTATAAAAGATTGCATTCTAAACATTTGTTGTTTCACATCTTCTATCTCTTTTTTCAAAGAACTCACCTCCTTAGCATGTTCTTGCTTCATAGAATTCATAATTTGTTTTTGTATTTCCTTTTGCTTTAAAGCAGTTGGTGTGACATTTCTACCATAACATCGAACTCTACCATTTGGACATGCATCAATTTTGTTGTAGTCAAGATCCAAGTCCCTAATCATTCTCTTTGTTTGATTGAAGGACTGAGGAATGTCCATTTCATCATCTACATCACCATTAGAATCTATACAAGAAATTCCCTCACCATGGTAAACCCATTCATTATAGCCTTGTACAAATCCTTTACATACTAAGTGATCCAACACTACATCTCTCTTTCGCCAATAAAGATTGTGGCACATAACACAAGGGCATAAAATTTCTCTCCTTGTGGTCTTCTTTAGTGAAAGCAAACGCTAAAAATGATTGTACGCCATTGATGTAATCATTGCTATACCTTGGCAAATTAATCTAACCCTTGTCCATATTTTAGCTTTATTGTAGATTGAAAAATTCCTAAAAGAAATTTTGAGAAGTGGAATTTATTATAATAGAGGTAAATATTTAACATAGATGGAAAAAAATACTTAAGGTTTATATTTAAGGTACACTGCTCACAACAAATGTGGTCGAAAAGAAAAAGAATAGGCAACGGTTCAGATTTATTTTTTATTTAATCAATGGGAACGATTTTGAATTGTAGCTCACAAAGTGAAAAATGTTGTCTATTTCTTGATTAGGGAACGATTTCTTAACTGTATCCATGATAAGCGTTGTCAAAAGCCAAAAATAGTGTAATGATCCTTTGATGATTAAATTTTTATAATAAATTAATGACAATATATTTTATCGTGTTTTTCAATATGATTTGAGTTTTTTTATTAATTTTATATTATATATCATTAGTCACGTAGAATATGTCGTTAATACTGTTGGGGTTCTTTTGTTTTTTCAAAGTCCCACATTGGTCAAGTTAGAAAAGTTGAGTGGGTGAGGAAGCTATAAATAGATAGGGCTTTTCACCTTAAGAGGCACCACAACTTACATAGAAATCCTAATGGGTGTATTGGGGTTTGGGTAGTTGTGAGTCATTTTTGAGAGAGGGTTTGCAATTTTCTCCAGTCAAAAATTGTATTGAGGAGGGTTTGTAATTTTTCCGTGCAAAAATTACAAATAGTGAATTTTGTCCCAGAGGGGGCCGTGGAGTAGGTCTTGAGGCATCGAACCACGTTAAAGATTTGTGTTCGTTTCTCTGTTTCCTCTTCCTTTATTTCTTGTGTGGGTTGCGCTTCCGCCCAACAAGTGGTATTAGAGCTGTGGTTCCGGCCTAGGGAGGAAGAAGGGAGAGGAAGGAGCAAGTGGGTCAGGCAGTCAGCAGAAGGTTCCGGCACTGCAACATCAAGAGAGGTTGGTTCAGTCTAGCTTTTGATTTTAATTCCAGTTTTGAAGTTAGTTTTCTGGAATTTGGAGTGGTTGTTGGTTGCTTGTGGTGCTGGTTATTGGCTGTTTTCTGTGGTGCTGGTTATTGGTTGTTTGTTTATATGATGATGACGACCATGAGGTTTTAAAGTTCCGTTATTTGATGGGAGAACAGAATTGAGATAAAAGATAAAAAGTGGAGGTGTTGTGCGCGCAACATGGAGAGGTTGTGCGAGTGATGAGATGCTACGTTGGCAACGAGGAGATGCTGCACAAGCAAGAAGAGATGTCATGCAGGTGAAGAGATGTCGTGCTGACGATGCTGTGCAAGCGACGAGGAGATGCCACACAGATTATTTGAGGGAGGACTACAGTGTTCTCAGAGATGGAAATCAGAAAGCTGAGTATGTAGAGAGGTCAGTTTTTCTGATAGAGTTTGATTATGTGAGACTTTGAATAAAGGGAGGATTTGTTGGGGTTCTTTTGTTTTTTCAAAGTCCCACATTGGTCAAGTTAGAAAAGTTGAGTGGGTGAGGAAGCTATAAATAGAGAGGGCTTTTCACCTTAAGAGGCACCACAACTTACATAGAAATCCTAATGGGTGTATTGGGGTTTGGGTAGTTGTGAGTCATTTTTGAGAGAGGGTTTGCAATTTTCTCCAGTCAAAAATTGTATTGAGGAGGGTTTGTAATTTTTTCGTGCAAAAATTACAAATAGTGAATTTTGTCCCAGAGGGGGCCGTGGAGTAGGTCTTGAGGCACCGAACCACGTTAAAGATTTGTGTTCGTTTCTCCGTTTCCTCTTCCTTTATTTCTTGTGTGGGTTGCACTTCCGCCAAACAAATACTTAACTAAAGTAAAATAAAAATGATAAAATCAATCAAAATATAAAACTTTGGAGATAAAATTAACAGTAAAAAAATATTAAAGACAAAATTAAAAGTTAATATAAAATTTAGAGACGAAAAGGGCACTTTTACTTAGTTGTCTTAGTATAGGTTCTATACATTAACAAGCTTTTTACTCTTCAACGTAACGCTGTAATGGTTGAATGTTGAAGGAGCTATTCATAACTCAGGTATTTAATATTTTCTCTTCATAGATGGGGATGATGATTAAGCATCAGTAAATGGTTATTGTTATTCACAACTGCTTGCTCATGTGAAGCTGTAATAATCTGCTTGCTGACTGAATTAAAAGCAAAGTAAACTAGGGAAAGAGAAATAACTCACTGAATGAAAATACAAGTATGGCTTCCTAGTTCCTTCTTTTCCATTGTTGGGTGGGGTGGTGTCAAATAAGAAATAAGTATCCATTATTCCTTCCTTGAGTGTGTTAAATTAGCCTAAGCCAACAAGATTCCTATAAAATCCCAAAACATTGAGATATTCAAGATGCCGTTAATTTCAGGAGAAACAAATTATAAGTATACCCACACCATTTTAGAATCAAAGCTCCCCAAAAAATATCCAGTATGTCATAAAATTCAGTATACTAGTGTGCTTTATCAGTTTAAATTTAATAATTATTAAAATTTTAAAATTAAAAAAATATTTTATTATATTTTTAATAAAAATTATTTTTTTATAATATATTAGTTTTGTTTTATTTTAATAATAATTTTTTTATTTGAAGTAATGGAAATTTTTTTTAGTCATTGGGAAGTTACTTAACTCGCTCTATTATTTTTTTTTTTAATATTTCATAATAAAATTAATTTTGACCAACTAAAACACTACTCACATATATAATAGTATAGATAAATATATAAGCAAAAGTATTCTTGTACTCCCAAAGTTTGATGTTAGTTTCAATTGTACTTCTAAACTTTTCTTTTGGGTAAATTGTACTACCAATGTTTCATATTTTAATCAATTGTACCTTCAATGTTTCATATTTGAGTCAGTTATACCTTAAAATTGGGGGTATAATTGACTCAACAAAATTTGAAAATACAACTGAAACTAATTCTATACTTTAAGAGTACCAAAAATAATTATATATCTATACTATATTATATGGCTCAACCTCTTTATGGTTGGTCAAAATTAATGAATTAAAAAATTAAAAAAGAAAAAAAAATCACCACTCTCTTCCCACACTCACTCTCCCCACTTCTTTAAAAAAATATATGAATTAAAAAAATGTAAAAAATAATTAAAAATTAAAAAATGCCACCACTCTCTCCCGCCACTCACTCTCCCCATATGAGGTAATTTCAAATTGGTCCTAAATATTTTATTTATTTTAGATGAGTCTTACATATTTTTATAATTTCTCAAATTAGTCCCAAACTTACTCTTTTATCAATATAAAAATTTAATATAATCTTTAAACAAAAAGTTTAAGGAAAAACAACCCAATTATAAGTTTAATGCTTAACACACATTTGGACCCTAACATAAAGATAATTTAAGCCCAAAAACAAAATTATATTATTTAAATAAGATTTACATGAAGTATATAACATTTTGTTTTTGGCACCATGAAGTATATAACATATGTGGACTTCATTTGGGTTTTGATTTAACTTGTATAATAGTGGACGTCCTTGGTACCATAATCCAAACCCAATCCATTCAAATCAGTTTTGTTTCATAATTAAATCTTGTACCTTGGCTTTAACTGAGTTATTGAACCAGTAGACACAAGTAAAGTCATCACATTGGTTCGCATTGTTGTCTATATCACAAGAACTATTGTCAAAAAACTATTCACACCAATTAATTTGCCCCATTTATTTTTACTCCCAACACATAACTCCCCTTGTGTCAAAAACAAATAACTCCAAAATTTGATTATCTGTTCCTCCCCTAATCATAATCTAGGTTTCTTCTCTTTTTCACTATTGTCTTATGCTGTGTTTGAATAAGATAAATTTAGAAAGAAAATTAATTTTTGGAAGTAATTGTTCTTTTAAATATATCAAAATTATAAAGAAAAGTAATTTAATTATTTCTGAAAGTTACCTTTTCTAGTTAAATTTACCTAACTACACCGAGATTATTTAAAATATTAGAACGATTTCAAAAACATTCAACCCATAACACATTAGAGTTGCTGGGAAATTAATGATGAATTTTCTTTTCAAGCATATATCATGATTATATTCATGAAGCTTAAAAAAACATTTATTTTTTGGAAAAAGCTCAAAACATTTTGATTTCACATGATTGGGTTTTCTTTCAATAACTACACTACACCATGCATGTAGGATTTATTCATCTTATAATATTTAAATATCAAAAGAAATTTTTTTAGTTGTATGCCCAGTATCTGAGGTCACTCCTCGACTAATTCGAACTCGATCCGGGTCGCGCACCTAGTTATGATGGGTGAGTCTCACAACAAGAACAACTGCATTTACAAGGAGTCGAACACGAGACCATTCTTAAAAAATACCAAGTCGCTTACCACTTGGACCAACCACTTGTTAAAACCTTGAAAGAAATTATTCCTTGTACCAACGTTCAAATCCTAAACCTTGGATTACAGATTTTTTTTTTCTTTTGTTTAAAACCTCTTCTTTTTTGGTATATTTTTGTTTAAAAAATGTATAGTTTTTGTTGTACATTTTAAATTTTTTTTTTTGTAGTTAACTATACCTTCAAATTTTTACATTTGACTCATGTACTCCAAGATTTAACGTCATCTAAATCAGTGGCGGAGGCAGGATTTTTGGTTGGCGGGGGCCAAAATTTTTTTTTATTAAAGATCATTTTAGTCCTAAATTTGTGTCTTAATATTCATTTTGGTTTTTTATGTTTCAAAATGTTCAAATTGATCCTAAATATTAGGCAAAATGTTTTATTTTGGTCCCAAACTATTAAATATGATCATATTTATCTCGTTTCAAATTCGAATGTGATGAATTTAGAGCTATGTATTGTTCTAAAAAAATTATTTTCTCTATCTAACCGGGACTGTCAATAAACGAGGTTAAATCGGTCATGAAAGTAGACCGTTCATTTCATAGTCATACAAGCAAAATTGATTATATCTCTCTTTTTTCAAGTTTGAATGCGACAAATTCAGAACAATGAGTTACGTACTCTTAACAAGTACTTTGAACTTGAAATGAGATACAAGAAAAATATGACTAAATTCAATATATGGGAACCAAAATGAAACATTTTGCCAACATTTAGGACTAATTTAAATATTTTGAAATATAAAGGACCAAAATGAACAATTAAACATTTAAATTAATTGTGATATTAAATAATGACTTTTCAATTTTTTTCCTAGTTCATGTTGTCTATTCTACAAAATGGAGGAAAATTTGGGGGAGAGGGGGGGGGGAATTCCTATATTTTTTTTATAAAACTATTAATATATATAGGGGCTTATATATAAATAATCCAAAATTTTGGGGGAGGGGGCGTGGCCCCCACCGGTCCCTACTCCGCCACTGATCTAAATTGTTAACAAAAAGTAGTTTGACTTTTTTTCTTATTTTGTTATTAATTGTACCACAAAATTTTCACTTTTATACTAATTGTACTTCAAAACTTTTATTAATTTTTTTTTATCAATTGTATCACGAAAATGTTGATGTTACCGTGATATTGGCATTTTCTGTTAACAATTTAAACGGAAGTCTAAGGGTACTATTGAGTTAAATGTAAAACTTTAAAGTATAATTGACCACAAATTAAAAATTTATTTCTAAGTTTGTCTATTTTTTAGAACAAAAATCTGGTCTTAAAATTTATAAAATTTTAAATCATAATCCCTAAAATTCCTCACTTTACATTTTCTTTTCAATTTTCTTTATAACTTTGAGAAGTTTTTCTATAAAATTTCCTAGTTTTTGGATTCGTGAAATCCTCTAGCCTGGATTAAAAACCAAGAAAAAAGTCTACATCTTGCCCAAACGAAGCACTGACCAAGTAACGAAAAAAAACATTGTATTGTAAGTTAATGAATACATTCCGTGGCACGTTAACAAAGGAAATACAAGAGTTTTTAGATTAAAAACATTGAAATATAAGGGTTACCAAAAAAAAAAACATTGAAACAAGTTAACGAAAATGTTATCATCACGATTCGTGACCTAACATGGACGTGGATGTTGGGAAGGTGAAAATCCAGTTTCAGATTTGGTGGGATTTACATTATTAGATATATCATTCATGTAGCGTATGCTTTCAGTTTTAACATTTTATTTATACTAGAGGCTTTTTTGTCCTAACGGACACGGAAATATGTATATAACGTTTGATTTGGCATTTGTAGTTATTCAGTAATTAAATAATATGTTTCTATTATTCAAGGACTAAATTGTTAACTTAGTAAAGAAAGAGAGACCAAATAGTAAATTTTCTCTTATTTTTAATTTCATAGACTATAGTTTTAAACATGGACGACCAAAAAGAGGTGAAGCCATATAATATAAGATATAATATAATATAATATAATATAATATAATATAATATAATATAGATATAGATATAGATTATTTGATTTGATGTCGGTATTTAATTGAGATGATATGATAAGTTTTACTTTCTCAATCAATGGCAACATGGCAATTCCATTTTCTTGCCTTTTCTTTTATAACTTTTTCAAAAAAAAATATAATAGAGGAAAATTGTCAAAATGGACTAGTATAACCTAACTTAATCTTTTGTTCAAAAAAAAACCTAATTTAATCTTAATTTATTTGGCTCTATTATATAGTTAGGCTCAAGTTTACTTATTTTAAAATGGGCCCAACATTTATAGTTGGCCAGGCCAATCAAGGTTTTTTTTAAAAGCATCAAAGCTAAATTATATTATAGAAAAGCTAAATTAAACTTAGACCGTTTAGATAACAAAAATTTAACAATACATGAAGCAAAATCTATAAATAGTGTTAAACTAGGGAAATAAATAAAAACGTAACTAATCCTATATGGAAAATATTCTCAGAATGAAAATTATCACCCATCTTGGTGTTGCCAACAAAACATTTACAATTATACTCCCTACATACCAGAAAATGTAGTTTTCTTCACGAACGAAGATGTCGTAAACTTTCTATAAATTTGACAGAAGATCGAAAGTTTTTCGACATAGATGCTCAAATCTGAGTCGATCTAGTATTAGAACAATTCTTTTATAATGAAAGAGTAGAACCAGAAATAAATTTGAAGAAAATCTCCACCAAACTTAGGGGAGACTGGACATCTGATTTATTTGAATAAAAAGCAACCAAAGAAATTAAAATTATAAGGGAGAAATTGTAAGTATGAAAAAGAAGAAGATGAATTTGAGAGGAAGAAAATCGCCGAAAGTAAAAGAAAGCAATTTGGGAGCAGGCCTATCAAGGTTGACACTAAATCCGACAAACCCATACTATGCCACGTGTCCCATATCAATTTTATGTCATTACACTCAATCTTTTCTTCATCCGAAATAGTGGTTTCATGTTTTTAGCTTCAATTCCCTTTTACTTTTCTTTTTTCCAAGCCTCGTCCTTCAAGTTGTTGTGCCCTTTGCTATTCATCATCATTGTTAATTGATGCCATGTTCACCATAACCATTCATCATTGTTGCCCTTGTTCATGCCCAGTTGTTGTTATTCAAGACCATTGACGTTGTCATCTTTTTCGTTGTTAATGACCATTGTCGTTGTCGTTATTCATGACCATTGTCATTGCTGCTGTTCATGACCATTGTCGTTGTTGCTATTCATGACCATTGTCGTTGCCGCTGTTCATGATCATCGTTGTTTTCACTATTCATGACCATCACCAGTGTCGCCTTTGCAATTCATCACTATCATTTATTGATGTTGTTGTTCATGTAGCTATTCATTATCATTGTCTCTATTTATGACTATCGTTGTGAACGACGATGACAGTGATGAAGAACAACAACAACGAGTGACGATAATGAACAACAACAATTTGAAGAATAGAACAAGAAGAAGAAATAAAATGTTGTTTCGGAGGAAGAAAAGATTGGGTGTAAGGGTAGAAAATTTATATGGGACACATGGCACAATGTGAGTCGTCAAATTGAATGAACGGCTCAAAGTTTCTAAATGGTAGAGACATCACATGAAAATCACGGCAGAGGATCCAGTGCCATCAAGGATAGGGCTTCTACTTTGTTTTTTTTCTTAATTTTTGTTGTAATGTAAATAGAATTAAAAGTTAAATTATATGATTTTTATGTATTGTAAACCAAACTTACAATTTAGAAGACAATGTTACAAGTCACAACATATATAGGTGAATAACGTGAAAGAAATAAGTTGTAATTGTCCAAGGTGACAATTATACAATGAGGGCGATCAGACTAACGAAAGGGGACATGTAGATATGAGTAAGGGTGAGCAAAATCGATCTCATCCAATTCTAATCGATCCGAACCAATCCAAACTGACAAAAACCGATTAAAATTTAAATGTTTTGGATGGAAAATGAGAGAACCAATCAAGTTTGGTTCGGTTTATTTTACAAATTGATGGTCAACTGAACCATCCAATAAAACCAAGCCTATATACTTCTATATATAAAATACTTCTATAAATAAAATACTCCTATATATAAAAATATAAAATGAATCTACCTATCAATCTCATTCATTCAGCCACTAGTTAAGCCTCTAATTAATTATGCGCCCCTCTCATTCTCCTATTTCAATCTCTGATTCTCACTCATACCCTAACGCATCTCCCTATCATTAGGAGGTCATATATAAATACATGCATAATTGGATATACTTGGCAATATATAAATGCCTATATATATTATAATTTGTATGAAATTATAATTTTAGGAATCTGATTTTTTTTTAAATATACACAAAATCAAACCAACTGAATCAGATGTCTAGAATTTTCTGGATAAATTGGATAGCTATTTATCCAATTACATCGGTTTAGTTCAAAAAAATAGATAAACTGGGTCGAACTGAACCGATGCTCACTCCTAGATATGAGAATACAAGGTAAATTGCCTTGAGGGTGATCTAAGATAGCTCCATTACTAGTTTCCTAAGTCCTCTGGTGCAAAATGGTAGGAACACTTGTTAGGTGCCCTTTGATTTCCTAGAAAGATTCTGGACTTCAACTCTTACTCTTCTTATACCAAAAACTTTTAGCATTTCGGCTAATCTAACATAATCTTATCATGTATTTAGGTGGCATTTTTATAGCATTTTGTTACATTTTTTTTAACTTAATTACTTGATTTAGCCTTAAGTTGTGATAAGTTGGAAATACTCGTGTGATGTTTTGCATTTTAGGCTTTAAGTGGTAAATGATATGATCTTCTCGAGTTTTGAAAGCATTGTTGATTTATTTTGTGAACTTCAGATATCACATAGCTTTATAGAGCATGTGTTCAGTTATGTTTGGTGCCTCACTTGAAGGTATCACAAGGAAAATACCAAAGGAAAGGAGAAGTCGACATAGAATTGAACTAAAGACCGAAGCAAAAATGTACAATTTACATTGTGCACCCCCGACGAGTCCAAAATTTTTGAAAAATTATTGAAACAAAGAATTTTTTTAATCTTAGTCCATTTCTTATGTTATGAGGACCTAGTGTAGGTCTTAACAGTCTATTACGTAGATTCTTGAAAAATTTGTGGGGAATGTGGTCATAAATTTTCTTAGCAATTATTGCTAAGATGATCTCCTATCGTAGTCATTAAAAATTTGTGTGACTTTTTAAAGCTTCAAAAGTTTTTTTTTTTTAAAAAAATATATACTATAACTAAAATTTAAAAAGAAATATACATATTTTGACTAATACAAAATGAAGACCATACTTTCAAAAGTTTGAACTCAATAGTATATTGTTTTTACAAGCATGTGATGGGTGCATATGATATTTGATCACACATAGGTTTTACCATAAAATACCAAACTCACTCTAATTATTATTTTTTTTGAAAAAAAAATAATGTTTATAAGTAATCATATGAACAGCCAAAAAAATTTGACTGTATGTACTATTTGGTGGTGAGGTAAAGTTTAGGTGAGTTGGACCCCGGGGCTCACCAAGGCCAGGGCAGGCCTCCAGGCTCTATGAGAGCTTAGAGAGGTACTTACAGATCGCCTACCAACAAAGCCCTCACATCGACAGCGAGAATCGAACCCACGACCTTGTGGGTTATGAGTCGACTCCTTATCAACTGGGCCAACCTTTATTGGTTACTATATGTACACTATTTGAAGGTGTGTTAGTTACAACTTACAACTAGGAAGTTGGAGTGACTCAATAGAAGATAATGAATACTGAACTTCCATGTAATAAGGAATTTCTGAGGGGAAAAGGAATTGATGTTATGAAAATCTACCACAAAATAAGGAATGGATTTACCTATAATAATAATAATTATTATTATTATTATCATATGTATCAATCAAGATAGAGCAATGCAACTAATTTCAGATCTGGCAGTACTATCATCATAATAATATCATATTCTCATTTTCTGAATTTTAATATTCTCCACCGTCACCACGCAATTTATATTTAAACACACCAAGCAAGCTCATTCAAATCTCGTTCATTTTCATTATTCACAGTTTCACACTCGCATTTTCTTCGTTTGCGTACAGTGTGATTCACTCACTCACTCACTGCCATGGGGGTAACCATTCTCCCAGATCTCGGAACGGAGATTCTGATTCCGGTTTGTGCCCTCATCGGAATCGGCTTCGCTTTGTTTCAGTGGGTACTTGTTTCTAGAGTCAAGCTCTCTTCTACTAGAGATCATAATTCTCCCAACAACGGAGCCAAAAATGGTTACAACGATTATCTCATTGAAGAAGAGGAGGGTATCAACGACCACAATGTCGTCCTTAAATGCGCTGAAATTCAGAACGCCATTTCCGAAGGTAGTACCTCTTTCTTTCTTACAGTTACAGATGCATTTCCACATTTTAGATTTAGATTCTTTTACAATGGATTGTTCAGATGGAAATCTCTAGATGCGTGAACGAAAATTAGGTCCATTTCTTTCTTCATCTAGTTTAGTGTTCACATTTTTGGTATAAATGCTATTGTTCGGTGTTTATATGGGTAGATCTCGGCGTCTGTTTGCTGTGATCCTTCGTACCTTATGTGTATTTCGATTGGTAAGGCTGTTAATTTCAAATTTCCTTTCGCATTTTTCTGAGTTTGGGACTATGGGTATTTTAATTCAAGGTTTGGTTTGGGTTTAATTTTAGTTTACGGGTTGGGGGTAAAACTAGAGCACCATGTGTGCCAAATCATGAATATGCATTGATTGGGTTTGCATGATTTGATTCATGCAGTGCAGTTTCACTCCAAAAACACGAACTTGATAAATGATATTTTACTATATGGTAACTGCTGGACTATACTTTTTGAACATATTAGTTGATTATTGATTGACAAGAGTTGACTCACTAATAAACCATAGTCTTGGAACCAAACCAATGAACTATGGTTTGTTCATTTGTTCAGTCAGGACTTTCGGTTTGGATTCCAAAATATGTGAATAACCGAGGTTGGTTTACTTCATGATTGACCCTCAATATGAGTGAGATTATACCTTGGATACCCCTATCTGCAAAATTGCACTTGACTTGTTTTTAGTCATTACTAGTACCAACCTTATGAACTATCAATTATGATTTTCTTTTTCTTTTTGACATTTTCCATTTTAGTTGATAACCTAGATGCCACTCAAACCCACCTTAATTGTAATTTGCAATTGTTAATTAAAAGATTATGGATGGCTCTGGAAAATGAAGCTTGATGATTTAAAGGACTTAATTCCATATTGAGTTATTTTCTTTAAGTTTCTTACTTTTTATGTTCTCTGATGCTGACAAATCGACTTTGATTTCTCACATATGAGCAGTATCTGTAACTGTGTCACCGGAGGTTCTAACTTCCGAGATTGTTAGAATTTTTTTTTTTTTTAGAAGATTTTCTATGTTTTAGTTTGAAGGACTGGAAGTAATCATAGATTAACAGGACAGTGTGGTTGATTTATTAACTTAAGTTTTGTCTTTCTAAAAGAGTGCATCTTTTGTTTACCATAATCCTTCATTCCTTCCTAAAACTTTCATAGTCTTGCATACAAGAAATTATTTACTGCTTAAAGATTGATGCCTAGTTGCCAAATTCTAAATAGTTTGAACAGTTTAAGGAAGTAAGATTTAGTAGCAACTTCTCAGCAGTTTCTGAAAACTAGCCGAAATTGAAACTCATTCAAAAGAAATTATGCTGCGTGAGATTTTCATTGTTCTTACAACACTTATTATTCTCTTGCTCTTTTTTTTTGTTGACTGATTACTAGTTTTTAACAATTTAATGGACCTTTATCTTGGAAATCAGAAAAGATTGATAGGAATTTAGATCCTTTTATTGATTTGGCCTTTTCTCCGCTTATTTCAAATTTAATTCTTGTTGGTGGAAGCTCAATTAATGGCTCACTTTTTTCCCGTTGATTGTACATTACAGGAGCAACTTCATTCCTTTTCACTGAATACAAATATGTTGGAATCTTCATGATTGCTTTTGCAATCTTAATATTCCTTTTCCTTGGTTCTGTGGAGGGATTCAGCACAAGCCACCAGCCTTGCTCCTATGACAAAACCAAGATGTGCAAGCCAGCTCTTGCCACTGCTTTTTTCAGCACTGTATCATTCTTGCTTGGTGGAATCACTTCACTTGTTTCTGGTTTCCTTGGAATGAAAATTGCAACTTATGCCAATGCGAGAACCACACTAGAGGCGAGAAAGGGTGTTGGAAAGGCTTTTATTGCTGCATTTAGATCTGGTGCAGTCATGGGATTTCTCCTTGCTGCAAATGGTCTGTTGGTTCTTTACATAGCCATTAATGCATTCAAGGTTTACTATGGTGATGACTGGGGAGGTCTTTTTGAGGCTATCACTGGTTATGGTCTTGGTGGGTCTTCTATGGCTCTGTTTGGAAGAGTTGGTGGAGGCATTTACACCAAGGCTGCTGATGTTGGAGCTGATCTTGTTGGAAAGGTTGAAAGGAACATTCCTGAGGATGACCCAAGGAATCCTGCTGTAAGAAATAACTTGCTGAAGCTAGTTCCCCCAATCCTCCCTACTTGTTTCATTTATATTTTAACTTGCTTACTTTGTCTACATCTGAATTAGTTATTGTGTACTCATTACTCAGGTTATAGCTGATAATGTTGGTGATAATGTTGGGGATATAGCTGGCATGGGATCTGATCTTTTTGGCTCATATGCTGAGTCATCCTGTGCTGCTCTTGTTGTTGCTTCCATATCCTCATTTGGGGTGAATCATGAGTTTACACCAATGCTTTATCCTCTAATCGTCAGTTCTCTGGGTATCCTGTTTTGTTTGCTTACCACCTTATTTGCAACTGACTTCTTTGAGATCAAGGCTGTAAAGGAAATTGAGCCAGCATTGAAAAAGCAGCTCATTATTTCCACTGTCCTCATGACTATTGGAATTGCAATTGCAAGTTGGATTGCACTTCCATCATCCTTCACTATCTATAATTTCGGAGAGCAGAAACTTGTGAAGAATTGGTGAGTTTCATTTTTCTTTCCCAACTAGCCTTTTTCAAACGAAGCAATAATTGAAATGATGAGGCTCTTATCAATTATTAACTATCAATGTGTTCTATATAGAATTAAGAAAAGTATATTTAATAATTTTAGACTTGTTTAAATAAATAGAAAATAGATACTAATATCATATATATATATATATTATATATATATATATACTTTTGAAAACATTGAATAAATATTAATGTAGATCAAATTTGTGCAAAATTAACTCTTGACGTGAGTGACAAAAATTTATATAAAAATAAGATTTTGAAAGAGAAAATACTTTTAAAATCAAGATAAATTATAGATTAGACAGTGAAAAGCTATTACTAATTTTTGAGACTAGACCACCAATTGACCCTTAATGAAGTAGCAGATGCTTGTATTGTTGTCTATAAATCCATATTAGACTAGGTTAGCTGATTAGGTAGGGTAAGGGACAACTAAGTTTAACAAACTTGTGGTGGAAAATGGAAAAACTCTAATCTGAAGTTTGGGAAGTGAACAGTAGTGTACATCCAAATTTCCTGGTTACATGGAAGGCCATTTATTAGGTATTAGGGTATGATGTTTGGGACAATCAAGATTCTCATGTTCATGTGCCTATGCTACCATCAAAATGCTACCCAAATGTCAGCTAGTGGGTTAATTATATGGGACATCCAAAATCCTCATGTTTCATGTATCTCTTATAAGCATACTCATACTCAGTTATTGGTAACCATCCATGTTTCTCGAGTTGCAACCCTTTTTATTTTCTTTTTTTTCCTGGGGCTAAACCCTGCAGTATTCATTTTATATGGTAGGGATCCACGTTGTTTCTTGAGTTACAAGTAACAACCATTTTTTTTTTCTTTTTCTGGGGCTAAATCAGAAATGTTCATCGTGCAGTATTCATTTTATATGGTAGAGACCCACTTGGGGAATTGGGTAAATTACACTTTGGTACTCTGTGGTTTGACCCTATTTCACTTTGGTACCCTGTGGTTTGAAACCTGACACTTTGGTACTCTGTGGTATTCTTCATTAACACTTTGGGGTTATTTTATAATTTTAACCATAAAAAAGTTTGCAAGAATTACATATTGACCCCAATTTTTTTTAAAGTTTTCATTTTAGTCCCTAGATAATATGTATCCAAAGACCTATTTGTAATTTTTTGAAATTTTTTTGGGGTCAATATGTAATTTTTGCAAAATTTGATATAGTTAAAATTACAAAATAGCTCCAAAGGGTACCAAAGTGTTAATGGAGAATACCACATGGTACCAAAGTGTCAGGTTTCAACCACAGGGTACCAAAGTGAAATAGAGTCAAAACACAGGGTACCAAAGTGTAATTTACCCTTCTTTTTTTTTTTTTTTCCTGAAAGTGATCTGTGATATCATGGTGTTATAATTATATCAGAGAATCTGGTCAATCATTAAACCCTCATCAGGATATATTTTATGAACTAGGTTAAGCACATCCGCTTGTATGATTTATAAGAAAAAATCTGGTGCGGTGATGCCACATCAAACAGCTTTTTGAGTGACACTCTGTCTGAATGTCACGCAACCTGAATGAAAAATCTGTTCAATTTCTTCATCATTGGCAGCCTAGTTCTTATCCTATGATCCTATCTGAGGATGTTGGAATTAATTTTGTTTTGCAGGCAGCTATTTTTGTGTGTTGGTGTTGGTCTGTGGGCAGGGCTTATAATTGGATTTGTAACCGAGTATTATACCAGCAATGCCTATAGGTATGTGGTTTGGCTCATTTTACACGTCACATTTATGCATCCTATTGGTTGACTTGGACTTACATCTTTCTATCTGCTTTTGCAGCCCTGTGCAAGATGTTGCAGATTCCTGCAGGACTGGTGCTGCTACTAATGTTATATTTGGCCTTGCCTTGGGATACAAATCTGTCATTATCCCAATTTTTGCTATTGCAGTTAGCATTTTTGTTAGTTTTAGTTTTGCTGCCATGTATGGTATTGCTGTTGCTGCACTTGGGATGTTGAGTACCATAGCAACTGGATTGGCAATTGATGCTTATGGTCCAATCAGTGACAATGCTGGAGGTATTGCTGAGATGGCTGGCATGAGTCACAGAATTCGTGAGAGAACCGATGCCCTTGATGCTGCAGGAAACACAACTGCTGCTATTGGGAAGGTCTGAGTTTCTTTTATTTCCTTCTTTTCTTTTCTAATTCCTTTGATTCATGAAAACATCTGATAAAATGTGAGATTTCTTGTTTACTGTTTTAGGGTTTTGCCATTGGCTCTGCTGCTCTTGTGTCTCTAGCCCTCTTTGGTGCCTTTGTGAGCCGAGCTGATATTTCAAAAGTTGATGTGCTCACTCCAAAGGTGTTTATCGGCTTACTTGTGGGAGCTATGCTTCCTTACTGGTTTTCTGCCATGACCATGAAGAGTGTGGGAAGTGCTGCTCTAAAGATGGTTGAGGAAGTACGCAGGCAATTCAATACCATTCCTGGCTTGCTGGAAGGCACAGGCAAGCCTGACTATGCTACATGTGTTAAGATCTCCACTGATGCTTCCATCAAAGAGATGATACCGCCCGGTGCTCTTGTCATGCTTACACCACTTATTGTTGGGATATTTTTTGGCGTAGAAACGCTTTCTGGTGTTCTTGCTGGATCCCTTGTGTCTGGTGTACAGGTAAATGATGTTCTTAGTATACTTTCTGGAAGCAGGGTTGGAAAAATAAGCTGCCTTCCCTCTCTCTCTCTCTCTCTCTCTCTCTCTCTCTCTCTCTCTCTCCCCTTTTATTTATTTGACTATGTAGTTATGTCTGTCCTTGTATTCCCGTGTCTATGGTTGTTGTCATGAGAATGGCCTTGGTATAACGTTAGCATGTTACTGAATCTGCCTGTTTATTTACTTGTGTCACAAAAGGTTCTTCCGGAGATTGTTACAACTGGAAGCTTCTATTTCATCTTCTCTTTTGTCCATTTGACTGTTTCACTGAATTTGTTTCGTTACCATGTTAACAGATTGCTATTTCTGCATCCAACACTGGTGGTGCGTGGGATAATGCCAAGAAGTACATTGAGGTTAGTGTATGCTAAATATGTTTAATATGCAAATATTAGTGAGTAAAATTACGATCACATGAAGGTGATTGTCTTAAATTTTGGGTTTGATAGGCCGGTGCTTCGGATCATGCGAGAAGCCTTGGTCCGAAGGGATCAGATCCGCACAAGGCAGCTGTCATTGGTGACACCATTGGTGACCCTCTCAAGGATACATCTGGACCATCACTCAACATCCTTATCAAGCTGATGGCTGTTGAATCTCTTGTGTTTGCTCCCTTTTTCGCTACACACGGTGGTATTCTCTTCAAGCTTTAAATTTTCCACCCCAATGGCAGAAGAAGGACAAGAAGTCCTATTACATTTTTTCTTAGTTACATTTACTCCATTGTCATGCAGGTTAATCATTTCTTATTTTCTTGAACATTTTGTTTTTGCCCTTCTTCGATTAAAGGATGTTTAGTCTGTCGTTCTTAGCTTTTGACAGAATACCTAATTGGACTGTTTTGCCATAGAAAATTTTCTTTGTAAAGAGGATTATGATAATTTTGAATCACTTTCAAAAGTATTTCATTTTTGGTCAATCTGTTTCTGTCCTTTGAATATTATTGCAAGGGTTTCTCCTACAAAATGTAGTTTAAGACTTTAAATTAACTTCGGACCTCCCTTGAAAGTATACTTTAGAGAATGTAGGCGCTGAAATAAGGGAATGGAATACTGTGAAAAAAATTAAGAGAAGAGGGCAGACAAAGGAGGCTAACGAGATGAAGATAAGGCTCAAGAAAAATTTGCATTAGCCTGAGAAATCAAAATCTACCTACTCATTCTTAAGGAAATCAAAGTCGACCTACCCGAAAACATCAAAACTAGAAAAGAGAAGAAAAACTTCGATTATAGATGTTGATCTTCGCACCAAATCTCAAATATGAACTTCTTCTATCATTACCAAATAGTGTTGTATATGGCTTGGATCTAGATTTTCTCCTCTTTTCCTAATATTTTGTACCTTTCCCTTGAATTCATAATTTCCGTTATCATAGGGGCGCCACGGTGGTTAGAACCACAGCTAAAATATTCAGCATTGCGCATTCCGATGAAGTTATGATTGATGTAAATTACTCTATAACTCTATTATAAAGTTATTTTTTCTGATGTGTAATGGTTTGCTTTTTGGTGTNATATTTTTTTAACTTCTGTTATGTTTAGACTTTTTTATTCATTATTTACAAATTTATAGTAATTTATATGAAAAGTAAATTTTATTTTGAAAAAAAATTACAAACTCAACCCGCAGATTCAATCCGTTGAGTTTTAAAAATCACAAAACTCAACCCTACCTAATCTCAAGATTGGGTTGAGATCTTCCCCTCCATGGAAATCATGGGTCTCTTGTAGGGATCATTAAATTATATATATATATATATAGGTAGATTATTTATGGATAAGATATTATGGATATCAAAATCAATTATCATATTCAAACTTTATGAATAGTCAACTTTTCATACTCGGACCAAAACTAAAAAAAATTGAAATAGATTATTTGTTATTAAACCTATTTTCATTAATTTTTTGCTTCTATAATTATAAAAAAATCATAAATATAAATATGCTATTAGATTACTCCAATAGGTCTGAAAATTTCTAACATCTTTTCGCTATAATTTTATATTTTTTCAATACATGAAGTGTAGAAATATTATAATTGTATATATAAATATATATATATACATGTATATAATTTCTACTATTACAAATAAGAATCATCCTTACTTATCCCAAAAGGCCAAAACCAATTGATTTTAGATTTGGACTTGGAGTCATAAGATAAATTAAATCTCATAATACTCATTAAATATGAATATTTTAATTATCTCTAATTCCTCGAATGTGTGCCTCTACTAGCCACTCAGTTATATGGAGTTTCAAGCTAACGTCCAATGACGCGAGTTTGTTGGTAATGACTAACATATTCTTTTACGGGAGTACAACTGAAAGGAAATTGATCATCAATATCAGATGACATGTTCAATTAAGTGAGAGAACTCACTAAACATTTCAGAGTGAAGCAATGTCAAAACGAACAAAGAGGATTCATGGAGCACAATTGCATGCACAGGAATACAGAATACTCCAGTTCTAAGAAAATGAGAGGATGTCTCAGTTTTAAACTTGAGGAGTGGAAGTATGCCCTAGTGTGTTAGACTTGAGAAAAGGAAGAATTCGCTAGTTCTGGACTTCAGGTACTCCTTTTGCCGAAAAAGAAAATTCACAATTGATGTGAGAAATAGATTTTTAAACTCATCCATTTTGTTAGTCTTTAGTGACAGTTTTTCATATTGTTGCTATTGTCTTTAGCGTCAAGTTCGCAAAACTTGTTTTTTTAACAATGGTTTCACAAACTGTTGCAATTGTCTTTTGAAATAGTTTGAAAAATCACTGCTACTATTTTTAGGAGTGGTTCAAATTAAAACCACCGCTATTGTCTTTAGCAGCAATTTTTCATACTATTGCTATTATCTTTCAATGACTAAAATGTACATTTTAATCTTTTAAGAATTATGTCGTCAGCTTAGTGATCTTTTAAGGACCAAATTGTTAGTTTACTCTAAATAATAATGTAACAAAGCATGGATAGGTGCTGAGAAAGTTGTTTTAAAGCATTTAAAGCATCTTATTAATCAATATAAGCAACACACCAACCGTACATCATTATCTATTAGCACGGTGGGTTTATTTATAGCAGGGAAGAACTATAGATCTTCTTCCAGCTAAATATAGTCTTCAGTCATGATTACAGAATAGTTTCATATATATATATATATAGATACAAACATTAATTATTTCATATTTGGACAGTCTCAAGTGCCACCTTCCCTTCCTGATAACACTGGTAGTTGATAACACCATAATTCTTGACGTTTCTGTACTTCCTTGGCCTTTTCTCATCTATTAAGGCTTCCACAGGTCCTATCTCTAACTCTGGATCTGGTTCATTAAACATGGCCACAGACATCCTCAGCTTTTCTGTGTTTGTCAAAACTCTATGCATTGGACTCTTGAAAACTCCATTACTCATTATCTGCATTTGATCTCCCAGATTAACAACCAGAGCCTCAGGTATTGAAGGCACATTGACCCATGTTCCATTCACTTGAACTTGAAGCCCTTCCACTTGTGTGTCTTGCAACAGAACTGTGATTCCTGATCTGTCTGTGTGAGGCTTCACTCCATGAACCATATCGGGTCTTGCACATTGAGGATAGAAGTTGAACCTTGCTACCAATGTTGAACCTTCTCCAAACTGCTTTACAAAGCTCTCTTCTTCCACATTCAGTGCCCTCCCCATGCTTCTCAACAGTTCATCCATCATCTCCTTTGTTTTAATGGAGAACTCCTCCAATGTCTCACTGCATGCATTTATATATTAGATATATTATAAAGCAATGTCAAATCTGAATTCTGTTTTGGTTCTCAAACTTGTTATTGTTTCGTTTTGGTTGCCTTTAATCATTAAACATGATTCTTCTAGTCTCTACCGTTATTTCTAATTTGGACAACTGAGATGGATGATTTTTCTCTCGTACGTGTCATAATAATCGAGTTGGCAGAGAGAAAAAGAAAAATCTTCCATCTTAACCACAAATTAAAAATAGATTTGTGGTTGATTTTTCTTTCTTCTTCTGCCAACTCACTCATTATTAAGACACGTATGAGAAAGAAATCATCCAAGTCAAGTGTTCAACTCAAGAAATCATATTTAAAGCCTAACGGTAAAACAAATTGATGAGTTTTGGAAACAAAAAAAATTGAGGACCAAAACGAAATTCACCTTATAATTTGGGGACCAAAATGAAGTTTTGACCCCAGAAAGATTTTAGACCTGTTTGATTCTCATCTCTAAAAATAACTTTTTAAAATTATCTTGTAAGTTAAGAGCATCTATGAGTAGTTTTCTGTTTTTTAGATTTTAAAAACAATATTTGATGTCATCAAACATATTTTTCAGTTTTTTGTTTTAAAAATAAAAAATTGTTCTAGGAAAGGAAATCAAACAAGCCCATCATTAGAAACCTCACTGATTAACAGAGAAAAGTAGTACCTGAAGTCAGCAGGATTTTGTGGCCAGAGAGCAAGCCTTCTTTGAGCTCTTGGAAAGACTTTAAGGGTAAGGCGATAACACCAGTCTAATACCTGCTTCTCTGAGACTATTCTGTCATTCCCATACCCTTCAGATTCATTAGCAGCTCTTCCATACTTCTCCTTCTCTTCCACTGGAAGTGCAAAAAACTGCTTTGCAACTTCACGTACTTTCTCTAGAAATGAACTTGACATTCCATGACCTATTGCCTGTTCATCTCACTTTTGATTAATCACTATGATCCAGTCCACAACCTGGGAAGCTCAATCATAAATTTGAATAGCACATCTTTATGACCACTATTTATACGAATATATTGATAGTGTCATGCTTTAACAGTGATTCTAGTAAATTAATATCATCTCTATCAGTGTCAACCAATCAAAGCATATTTTTGCACCAAGTTTGGATTAAATATAGAGTACAGACCCACTTTTATCATGCGGTCCTAACAAGCACCACTTCAATTGAAAAATTTAAATTATTAAATCTCATCAATAGTTTTATTATTATTATTATTATTCTGGCAAGGCCATGAGAATTAATTACTTCCTTCAGAGACTTTGGAAATAAATCTGTTTGTGATTGCATATAATGAAGGGGAATTGAAAGGGAAGTTTAGGCACGAGGGATTTGCTCTGTATATATACTTGCTCTCTCCTGTTTGACCTGTTTGAAAATCTAGCCTCAAATGCAACAAATGCTGTAAGTAGCTCAATTTTAGTAAACACAAACTATTTTAATTATATATTGATATTGAATAGCGGGATTTGCCATGGAGGATTATTATTATTATTATCAACAAAATCACAGCATCAAACACTATGGCTGCTTCATTTCTCAATATCCTGGAACATAACACGCGTAAATTTTGAGTACGATATATTGATGGCTTCTACTTCTAGAATTATAGGATCATGGTCAAAGTACACTTTTGGTCCCATAACTTTTGCTTAGGTCTCAATTTGGTCCCATAACTTTTATTGTTACACTTTTGGTCCCATATCTTTGGGTTATGTTACAGAATTGGTCCTATATCTTTTGATCAGGTTATAGAATTGGTCACAAATCTTTGGGGCAGGTGCAGAATTGGTCTCACATCTTTAAATCGGGTGGGATTGGCGATGAAAATTTTTACAAAGATATAGGACCAATTCTGCAACTTGATCGAAAGATATATGACCAAATCAGTAACTTTTTATAAAGATATGGGACTAAAACTGCAATAAAAAAAAGTTATGAGACCAAATCGAGACTTTAACAAAAGTTATGGGACCAAAAATGCACTTTGACTCAGAATCATTAACGAAACCATTCACCAAGTAGGGTCTGAGTCTGAAGCATTCAAGTGACAGGGATATAGGCTAATTACATAAGTTGGAAACTAAATTAAATCTGTGTATAAGTATAGAAAACAAGTAAATAGGAAGAAGAATCAGAACCTGGAAGCATCCAGATGAGGAAAGAGCAGATCTAAGCTTTTGAAGCTCGTTTGAGGACGATGAGAGTTGACTCACATCCACAATAGGTATGAGATTAAAGGATGCTGAAGAATCTGAGTCAACAAAGATACTTTCCTTGAGAAGGAACTGTGGAGGAGGTTCATCGCCATCCATTGACATTTCTTGAATGCTCTTTCCGACGACGGACTTTACTTTTCCCTCAGAAATTCTCTGATTTTCTCTGAGTTGGAGCATTTTGAGCAGGAGAATGAGGATGTATTTATATATATACAAACACACTTGCTTCGTCGCTTTGGATTTTGCCCTATTGTATCATCGTCATATGCCCATGGAAAACGGAGCTTTTGTCATTCTCCGAAATTGGAAAATGCGGAATCAACCCGTATCAGAGTGATGAAGAAAGGATTTGGTTAAAAAAAGTAATAAAGAAAGAAAAAGAGGAAACTTACTATTTGGTCCCTCTTTTTTCACAGTTTCAATTATTTGGTCTCTCAAAAATTACAAATGTCAATCGTTAGTCCCTATAACATATCTTCGTTTCTGACACTAATGACCTAGCTGTTAAGTGCACATGTGACACTTTAAATACCACATATTATTTGGGATCACCTAGGGTTTGAGATTTGGAAATGCTTCAATAGTTTATGTCTTATGGAAGCTTCGCGTGTAATACAAATATGTGGGTCTGACTGAACTTTAGGCCAGTTTAATTGTATTTGTTAGTCCGGTTCAATTGGTTTAGGTGACTAGGATGTCAAAGTAAAATTTAACGGTGTTATGTAAGCATTTGACGTCTGTGTCATCAAGTAATTTAATATATTCTAATTGAGAGACTAAATAATTGACGATTATGATAAATGAGAAATTGAATAGTCTATTTCAATAAATGAGAGACCAAATTATTGACCAAATTGGATGCTACAAAATATGCCTGCATTGGCCATAATCTATGCATTGACCAAATCATCTCATGTTTACATGTGCAAAATTCTGAATTTTATGGCCAATGCATGCATATATATTTTGTAGCCTATTTGAACACTTTGATGAGTTTGATCACACAAGTTTTGCATGTCCAATATTTCGTTTTATCATATATGGATATACGCATATTTTTTTGCCTATTAGAACACTTTCTCGCTCAAACTTTCATGAAAGTAACGAAAAATGATATGTTATTTGATTGTCCTAATATATGTTGAGGAAAGAAGAAGAGGAGCAATCCCCACTCGTAAACACTTCTTTGACATCTCAAGATATATTAAGACAGTCATTTCACATTTCAATATTTTCTGTTAGTTTTATTACCTGAAATAAAGTGTGAAGTACAATTCATTTAAATATAAAGACTAGAGATACAATTGATCACTGAACAAAAATTAGATCACGTCATCACTTCTTTGACACCTCAATATATATTATGAAAATGAGCATACACCTCAATATTTTTTTTTAGTTTCATCAACGAAATTAGCGTGTAACATATAATTAACTCAAATATAAAAAATTAAAGATTATATATATAGTATAAAAGATAAAATAATACTTCTTAAATTAGAAGAATCATACGTGTTTATATCTTTACGAAAATGCTAGCTATTTAGTTTCCCAACATAAACAAGCTTATAGCCTTGATCGTTACACGCAATTGTAACTATTTGTAAACTATATATATATATAATATCACTGATGAAACAATTTCCAAATTGTTATAATGAAAAAGGTAAATTATATTTCGACACGTATTCTTTGTGTTGGCCTTTCTTTTTACTCTATAGAATTTGCCACCGGTGGTTCAAACATAATTAGCTTTCTAGCTAGCTAGGCACCATGTAATTTTGATCTTCTTTTTTTTTTCTTTAGATGGAAAATGGCACATGCAAGTCACGTGAGCCCTAATTTGTATGAATATAAGGAATTATCATCTTTATTTTTTCTACAAAAACTAGAGATTCTCTAATTTATCATGTGCAAATTTTTTCTTTTCATTTGTGTGAACCAGGATTTTAGCTTTCATTGTATATCAGATTAGGAACTTAATATGGTAATTGGAAATAAGAGTACAACTAATGGAGATTTTTGACAATATGATTATGGACAATAAAGTAAAATATAAGTAAATTGCATTTTTTGTGTGTGTTGAATATAAAATTTCAACTAATAAAAAAAATAGGGTTTTGCCCCAAAGGAAATTAGGAATTTTAGATCAACTTTGAGACGAAACTACTAGGAATTTTATTTATGGGTACAAATGGCCGTGAAAAGGTGAACTTCTGTCTCTCTAATATTTGAAAATGCAGAATTTGCTATAAGACTTTTGCTTCCCATAAAATAAAAGGTATCATCTTTGCTGCAAATGTAAATTCCAGCCCAGAAACTTGCTATAAGACTTTTGGTTCATTGAGAAACTAGGTAAACAGAAATTAAACCTCATTAGGTAAACTAAAACAATCTTATTATTTTTCTTCGAAATGTAGTGATCGATAATCAAATCCACAAGCGAATTACTAGGAAGGTCGTTGTTTGTTTGAGTTGGTGCAGAGAGAATTTGATTAGAGTGAGAGAGTTGCCTATGCTGCTGCATCATGGTATCCACAAGATGGATATTTTTTATGAACTAGCATTGTCTTTATTGAAGTCTGTTTTAAATAGCCCAACAAGTCCAAATGATTAGGTTAGTTCTCTCATTACTAAGACAATGTCTGTGCTTGCAGTCATACTCATTAACAAGGCTTTGGAGCCATGGAGTGATACCATCATATGATATATATTCGATTCTAATGCTCAATCTTTATTATGAAACAACTAAGGCCCAGTTAGTTTGTGCTCTGATTATAATCTGCTTTGATTATAATCATAATAAGTATATTCGTTTGCGTTTATTTTCTGATCAAATTATAATCTTAATTTTTTTATAATCAAACACACCCAATTACACTTATACCCCTATATATATACCTATAATTACCTATACTCTAATACATTCAATCACACATCACAAGGCTAAAATAGTAATTTACCTGAAATGGTCGACCGATTTTGTCAACAGTGGACCAAATATCGACCTGAGAATGATATGAGGCCCGACGTTCGGTCCACCGATGCAAAAAATGGTCGACCGAATACCTGAAATGAGCCACATTGAATTTTTTTTTCGGGTCCGGAGTGCTTTTTTACATTCTCTCTCATCTTGTGCCAAACGGTGGACCATTTTTTTGATAGTCCACCGAATGTCGGAGCCTGATTACTACACTTTAGTCCTTTTGGTCCATCATTTCGGAGGCAAAAATATATAGAATGGTCGACCAAACGAAATAAACACCTCACAAATTGCCTATGATTATAATCATATTTTCACGATTCCCAAGGAAAACAGTGACAAAATCTTATTTTTTTAAAAACAACAATCACATCCATACACACTTTGATTATTAGTCAAATCACATCTTACTTTTTCCAACTTTTTCTTTCATTTCTACCCCTATACAATTTATCAATTTTCTTACCCTTCTATCTACCAACCACAATCATTACATACCCATTTCAATAATTTCACACTAAATAATCAACTTTCATCCAAACACCAATACACAAATAATCAACTTTGATTATAATTATACTCTGATTATAATCAGAGCAGATTTTATTATAAGTGCAAACGAACTGACCCTAAGAGTAGTGAAAATGAGAAAAATGATTTCATTCATTGATGATCAGTACAAGTGATAGGATATTTATATAGGGAAAGAATAGCTGAGCTACAGTAGAACTAACCCAACTAATCACTAACAACACTTTAACTAATCTTCAAAGATCACTTTTCTGTTAATTTTACTTTTCTTAAATTATATATTTTAATAACACTAATTTTTAAAATTATATATTTTAATAACACTAGTTTTTAAAAATTGATCACAAATTATATATTTTAATAACACTAATTTTTAAAAAATTAAAAATTAAAATATATAATAGCCTATCGAGAACTTTTCTGTTAATTTTACTTTTGTAAAACAATTTAGGCCAAAACCTCAAATTGATCCTTTATGTATGAGATGGATATCAAATTGGTTCCTTATGCTTTATTTGTTTTAGATTGGTCCTATATATTTTCATAATTTCTCAAATTAGTCCCAAGTCTACTTGAGATACTCGATTTGACTTTATTTGCTAACAGTCTCAACGGTTATAGAAAGAACTCTTAAAAATATTAATACATAGTTTTGAACTCGTTGTATTCAGATTTGAAATGAGGAAGAAATGATTAATTGTTTGACCGTAAAATGAATTACTCACTTTTAGAATTCGATTTAACCTTTGTTTATTGGCGGTCCCAAAACACTTGTCAAAAGAAATCCGTAACTCTAGATTCGTCACATTCAAGCTTGAAACAAGATTTCATATAAGACTGCATTTAGTATTTTCGGGACTAATTTGAGAAATTATAGAAACATGTAAGACTAATTTGAAACAAATGAAACATATGAGACCTATTTGAAATACACCCTATACATAAGGGACCAATTAGGGGTTTTGACCAAGAATTTAAACGGTCTATGTTCGGACTCCATCAACTCTTGAGTCTTGAGGCTGAAAACTCTCATAAAAAACAGAGCGAATATGTAAATAAATAAGTTAAATAATTGCCTCTCTGGTCCTCTTTTATCTTAGCCACAAAGAGCTACTTCGTGGCCAACTCCGGTTCTCTTCTACTAAGCATGGCTTCTGAAATTCAAAGTCCTCAGAAACACAACCAAAAATACTTCCTTTCTCTTAAACCCGTCTCGTTCCATACGTTCCCTTAAACATTTCGAATTTCTCGATAGAAAGGAATGGCGAAATTCACACTTCGAACACATAACTTATGCTTCCTTTCGCAGCAGCACAACCCAGTTTGCAAAACCTCTCTCAAACTCCTCCATTTACATCGTTTGCCTTCAAAACATCACCTAAGATTCAGAAATCTTTCCCAAAATGTCAAAGCAAGCAAGAGAATCACCAAGGTTATTATCAGTGGACTTCGGGTCGACGAAGTGGAGCAGAAAGATCCGATTTCGGATTCGGAGCTCTCATCGGAAGCTCAAAGTGAGGATTGGCCACCTTGGAAGAATCTTCCCCAAAGATATAAACTCATCGGCACGACTTCGCTGGCGTTTATTATCTGTAACATGGATAAGGTTATTAATTGATTTCTTTTGTGATTCTGATTGTTGATTATAGTGAGATGATGAAAACTAGAGGCATTCATTTCATGAAAAGCAAAGTGTTGAAATTAGGTAGCTCCAATTCTCATTGAAATGAAAACTGTGTTGCTTGCCACTCTCTCTTAATTAGGGTTAACTGGAATGGAATCGCTGTTTTTACTAATTAGGCCAAAGTTCAAATTTGGTCGCATATTTTTGATCAAGTTGCAAAATTGGTCCCATATCTTTGTAAAAGGATCAACCTTTAGTTGATTCTTTTGTAAATATATAGGATGACTTTTGCACTTGACCCAAAGATGTAGGACTAATTCTGCAATTGACTCAAAGATACGGGACCAAATCTGCAACAAAAAAATATATGGGACTAAATTGGGAACTGACCCAAAGATATAGGACCAAAAGTGCAACATAAAACGGTATAGGAGCAAATTGAGAACTCAATAAAAGATATTGGACCGAATTTGCACTTTGACCTACTAATTATTTACTTAATTTGGCAGGTTAACTTGAGTGTTGCTATAATCCCTATGTCGCATCAATTTGGGTGGAATTCATCAATTGCTGGATTGGTTCAATCATCATTCTTCTGGGGTTATGCATTAAGCCAATTGCCTGGAGGTTGGCTAGCTAAGATATTTGGTGGGAGGTTAGTTTCTTGAGGCAAGACAAGTTTCTTCTTCACTTGAACTGGAGATATCTCTCTTTTAACGTCTACAATCATAATCAATGGCAGGATGTATATTTTATTTGAATGACCTTAACATTCATATTTGATGTAACCATAACCTTCTGCAAGGCTATTCGGAAAGATTTATCTATCAATAACCTAACGATTGACATGTGCAAGCATTCTATCCTAGTGGGAAAAGGCTTTGGTTGTTGTTGTTGTTGTTGTTGACCTTAACATTCATATGAAATATACATTCAATTTAAATTAACCAGAGTTAGAAACTATTTGGATAATTTGATATGAAGTTTCTGCCAGGAATTTAGATGAAGTACTAAAGTTTCTGTTTACTTTTGGTACCTGATGCTACAATATTTTTTCTTCTATTTGTTTCAGAAAAGTTCTGAAGATCGGCGTTTTAATCTGGTCGGTGGCTACAGCTCTTGTTCCTATGCTTGCTGGATATATGCCTGGATTAATCTTTTCAAGGATTTTGGTTAGTAGATTTCCTTCTAAACTCTTTCTTTCCCTTTTTATTTTCATTTATTTTCATTTGCTTTCTTTTCTTTATATTGTTCATTAGGTGTCAATATATGTCCATGAATCCTTGATTAGCCTTGCAGAAGGTCATGGTTACATCAAATATCTTTTTCCATGTGTTGGCTTGCATTTTTTATTCTTCCAATATTATTAATTACCCAAATTCCATTATTTAGGTGGGGATTGGAGAAGGTGTTTCACCATCTGCAGCCACTGATCTCATTGCCAGGCATGTAAACTTACTTTTTCACTCTTTCAAAAGCAACTCCATATTTTGTTCAAATTGATGCTTTTGGGTAGATTTCTCCATATGCTACAACTATCAAAGAATTAGTATTTTCTCACCTAGATGGAATCCCTGTGTTAAAAAATTGAATTTTATATTGAAGATATTAATAGAAAGTAGAATAGAATGAAATGCAGAAAACTAGGAAGAACTTCTCAAGGCTGGTCAAGAAGTTTCAAATAGTTTACCGCCAGCTCCACTGCACCCCATCGAACAAACAATTTTACTTTAGCTTTTGTTGCTTGGTGAGAACATTGCCTTTTTCATCGTAAAGGCTATTCCATAGCAAGTGGCAGTCCTTATGCAAACTCTGACTGGAGAAAATGAGAAAATTATGATTTGGTAATCTCAAACTTCATGAAATAGCCTCTTGCTGATTTGACCAACTATTTGTTCGGTTGGGTTTCCGTATATTTTCTTTCTTTGTCTCTTGTTGATCTTGGCAACTGGTCTTTCAAGTTGTTAGGAAAAGGAGGGGTTTTGAGGGAAATTTTTGCTTAATGTTGCAACATTAATGTTTCTCATCCGTCTAATATGTGCAGTTCATCGGGTTGTGCAGGTCTATACCATTAGAAGAGCGTTCAAGGGCAGTAGCATTTGTATTTGGTGGCTTGAGCGTAGGAAGTGTTATGGGGTTTGTATTTTCTGGCCTGTTTATATTTATATGTACAAGTCTATAGGTAAAATCAGAAAGATCTGCATTTCTTATTTTTCTCTAGTCTCTGTATTTACATTTTAACACTGTAATAGCTTTCAGGCTTCTTTTGGCACCTCCTCTTATCCAAAATTTTGGCTGGGGATCAGTATTCTACCTATTTGGACTTTTAGGAGTTGCTTGGTAAGTTGAAACAACTAATCACTTAATGGTTTTCTTTACATCTTTTGATTCAAAGTATTAAAGTTCCTTCTGTTGCTGTCACAAACTGCCGACATGTAATGTGATGAAAATTTGACCCTTTTTTTTGCCATAAATTTCAAAGGTTTTTGGGGTTTCAAGTTCTGGAAGAAGGAGAAGCACCTTTATCTGTCGAATCTAATTCATGTATGTGAGCACCTAATCTGTTTAGAACTTCATGTCCTCATGATCCAAAGTGCCTTTCTAATTGAAGAAGTCTGATCACTTATGCTATATGTTATGGGATACTACCGTTGGTTTTGCTTGCCGCCTGCCTGCTTATTTGATTTTATATTGGCAAAGGCATTGCTTCTACTTTCTACTCTGCTTCCACCTCTCGAAGTAAAAGTTGGCACATCACCTGTGCCAATTTGTCTAATGTTTATGCTATTTTTTTTTAATGCTGATTATTGTGGCCATCACACATCACGTAGTAGGGTCTTTGCTATGATAAGTATTCACTGTAGCAGTTGCTCCTGTGAGTCACCTATATTATATACTTGTTCTTGATTTTCTCCACGTCTGTTAATAATTTTATGCAGTATATAACATAATTGGACTTCTCATAATCTATAACTTAGGAATTATAAATAATAGATGAAGTTTTTTTTTTTGATGCACTATATTCTCATGTGTACAAGTAGCCTACATGTTCATTAACTTTTATAGAAAACTTGCCTTTGCTGCTCAGTTCAATTCCTGCTTTTATTCAGTTGTTTTCTTATCTTTAAAATAGTTGTTTTTGGTTCCTTTGTCTTTGATTATTTCACAGTAGCCCAAAGTGGTACCTCGGAACATTCGTTGAATAACTCTCTAAAAGAAATGAATGACTCTTTGAAGGTATGGATCAGTGATCTCTGTGACAGTTATTTGTGGATTTTACTCTTGTGTCTTTCTGAAAGGGGGTTGACGTAGCAGCCACTGCTTAATTGGCTTGACTTCTGATACACTAATATTCAATTATTTGATTGATAACAACTTACAGACTTGTCTACCTTTACTTTTTCATCTTACTATAACTGAATGATAAAAAAACTCTTAAACTGCAGAACAGCCAGAATCCGTTATCAATCGAAATATTTTTTTTTTGAATTCTTATCTTTTTAGAAAAAAAAAAAGATACTTATCACGTTTACATTCTTCTTTTTCTGAGTGAGTGCTTACTGCAATGGACTTTTGTTTCATTTCTTGCGCTTATTACATAGGATATACCATGGAGGGCCTTTTTCCGAAGTCAAGCTGTATGGGCAATGATATATGTTCATTTCTGTGGTAGCTGGGGTCACTACAACTGTCTATCATGGCTTCCCACATATTTTAGGTAGGTACCCTTTGAGCATCTAATGAATTTCCTGTTTCAACCTTTTGCTGTCTCTCAAAATTATGATCTACAGTTGTTAGAGAGTCCTTGGAGACTTTGTGCATCGATAATTTGATTCATTTATATTTCTTTTTTATATCATCTGGAGCTTATTGATGACATGATGAGGTACAGGAGTTCCCTTGAATATCTTTGATTTTATATAAAATAACGTATGAAAGTTGGAATATCTTTTTCTTCACCCAAGTTATCGTTGGTTTTCTAAACCAGAAAAACTCAATAACAAGAATAAAGTTTTATTATTTAAGGCAAGAACCTTGGACTAACTGTAGGAGTCTCAAACAATTCATGATTTTCAATTTGATTGTTTCTCGCATAGTGTTTTCTAGTTTGATTAGCTTCTCACACTAATTAAATAGAAATACTATTTATAGGCTAAACTCCTTACTGAAAGTGATAAGTAGTGGCCCTAAAATTAAGATACTAAACAATACATGCTTTAACAAACTAACAAACGTAACTGAAATTTTAAAATTCATATATATTACTATATTAGGAAGTAATTAACCAGCCCTTTTGTAATCTCACTATTACCATCATGAAACTTGTAGAGCTTTGTTGTTGAATCATGCAGCTTTAAAGATGTACTACCAGATTGTTTAGCTCATTTCTGCTCTTCATTACTATGTGATTTGGGTTTTGGGATTAGTTAGACCATGTTTCATATTTTTCATTGATTTTGACAAGAAAAATAAATATGCCTGCCCCATATGGTGAACTAAAAATAATAAATTATCTAGTTCTCAGTTATGTGGTCCCGCAGCTGTCTTGTGGAATTTTCTTTTGAAGTTATTTTTTTACATGTATCCTTCTTTCCTGAGAACAAATTATTTTTTATGAGGATTTATAAAATAAGAAAAAAATAAACTATAAAAGAAAGTGTCAACATGAAAATTACTGGAGCGTTTGATGAGCATTGTGGCATATAATATGTATCAATTCCAAACTTTTTGTAGTTGCACAGCCTGAACCATGTAAAACTCTGTTAATGCCTCAACTAAAACTCTTTAGGTTTTTTTGTCCCCTTTATATTGATAGATGAAAAAAAAAATCCTTCTGTACGTTAGATCATTGTGGTTTAAACATGATCATCTGTATGTAACATTTTAGCTTTAAACGTGTGAAGAACATTGCATTTTCAAATCAACTGTGTACAACTTTTCCTTATTAGAGATTTTAATTCAACCATTTATATGCTATGCAGTGAGGAGTTGGACCTAAATCTTACAGAAGCTGCATGGGTAAGACAGATATTTTTGTTTGTTTTTTCTGCTAAAGCAGTTTCTTCTTGTGTCTTGGTGAGGGAAAAAGATATTAGTGTTTATTCTATAGAAATGACATATAATTTTGGAATAGAGATAAAAAATGCCATTGTTTCTGTTGATTTAATAGTGTAGTTTGTAACGCAGTCACTAGTCATCTCCCATCATCAATGGGGACACATTTTGTCATTTTCCCATTTTGTACCAGCAATTGTGACTTCTTGAATTGATCATCTCAGGTGTCTATTCTTCCACCACTGGCTTCAATTTTTGTGACAAATATTGCAGCACAGTTAGCTGACAACTTGATTTCTAGAGGAGTTGAAACCACAATAGTAAGCGCATCACTGAAATATCATCAATTCACTTTTGAGTCATTTATTATCTGAATACTTAATCATTAGTTTGTATAGATCAGAACTAAAAGCCACTTCATATTTCTTAGATCAATATATAAGCATGTGTTGTAAAGAGCAATTTCATGCATTGTAGGGACATGACTTATAGCTCTGGCCATTCTGACAATCAACATAGAACTTCTCAATATTCTTATTACTCAACTTTATTTGAAGACATCGCATGTTGGCAACAACTCCCAAATTTCTGTAATTGACTTTAGTTATAATTTGCTGGATGTCCGAAATTTCTTTTAAAAACAATATAGGTTCGAAAGATCTGCCAATCAATTGCATTCTTGTCTCCTGCAATCTGCATGACCATTTCCTCGCTGGATCTAGGATTACCACCTTGGGAGGTTGTGGGCATTCTCACTGGTGGCTTAGCCCTCTCAAGCTTTGCCTTGTCAGGTATTTAGATAATCCTGCAAATCATTGTCATATAAATAGTTGGATTGTCCACCTTTGCTTAATGTCTTTGTATGTAACTATGTATCTATTTTTTTTTGCAGGACTTTATTGTACTCATCAAGATATATCACCTGAATATGCAAGTATACTTCTGGTATAGTTTCCAATTCTTAATCTCTCGTACCATACAATTGAAAGATTGTATAAGGTGCTCATTGACTGATCTAAGAGCAAATAACCTACGTAGTTATTAATACCATCCAAAGCCTTATCTTTATTAGTCTCATTTTTTATAGTTTCAGCACATCTTTCATTATTCTTAAGTCTTTGGTATACTGACTAAAAGTTTGTCAAAAGGTTAGCATGTTTTTCTTTGCTGTGCACTGACACCAAATGCTATAAAGGATTTTAGTACGATCTCTGCCTTTGCAAAATTGCGTTAGTTTAGTTTTCCTCATTCCAAAGACTTATCTTTCATCTAAGCTTACATCATTGTAATTTGTGAGGCCTTAATCTTTTGTAATTACCTTTTAGATGGACTATTGCATCAATCCAAAGTAAAGATTGAACGATATCCACTTTTCCCAACTAAAGAGCATTCCTCTTTAAGTCTTCTAGTTTCAGTTATAGGCTGACCATAATGTAATTAGTGTCTAATCCTAGATCAATTGAAGCTGACCCCTTGAAAGGTTTTCGTGTTTTGTGTAGCTCTTAAATGTTATTCATTCCTTAAAAATTGAATCATAATTTATTCCTTATATGGCCACATCAATCAAATAATATTTCCATATCAAATCACAGTTTTTCATTTTCTTTTTTCCTTCAGGGTATAACTAATACAGTTGGGGCAGTACCTGGAATTGTGGGTGTAGCCCTCACTGGCCATCTTCTAGATTTGACTCATTCATGGAGTGTAAGTTTCTCCTTGTTGGATTTATTCCTTTTTGACATTTTACATTGTTTATATTCTGTTTGTGATCAAAAGTTCATTTCTTTACCGTGTAGATATCACTATTTGCGCCATCAGTCTTCTTTTATTTGACTGGTATGGTCGTATGGTTGGTGTTTGCCAGCAGTAAGCCTCAAAGTTTTACTAAGCAGAAGTGATCCAACTTTCAGATGTTCATTGTTTTGAGTACTACAGCATAGAAAGTTAAGCAAACCTCAAAGTTACTCTGATTTTTTTGGGGACAATAGAGGATATGTATATTATATGTGCTCTACATTGTAACGAGTCATTTTAGTTTTTTTTTTTTTTTTTTCTTTAAACAAAAGTAAANTTTTTTTTTTTTTTTTTTACTTTAAACAAAAGTAAATAGCATAGGTAGATTTCTAGATGTAATTTCTTTTTCTTCTACTTTGCGTACCTTATAGCTTTGAAGTTTTGAATAGATAGATCGACCATAGATGATGCTCGTCGGTCACCAAACATGTATTGTCGTGGAACATCAATAAATTTTCCTGTTGGTCGTTATTATCATTCTGCCATGACAATTTGATTGAACCTGAAGTTTTGTAAGTTCTAAGAATATCCCCATACTTCTTATGCACTACTGACATCAACTGTCATTGTGAATGATTTGTTCATTGGGCCCCATGGATCTTCTGAAATGAATAAGTTGGAGTAGTTGAATTATGTAAATTGTATGTAAAACTATGATAGAAAAAGAAGAGAGGAAGATGAATGGGGGTAAAAAAGAAAAGAAATTAAATCCCCATTATGCAGAATACTTTATATAATTTAGTAGATTTGTAGTGATCTTCTCCAAGGATCTACATCTTCATTGATGGAAGAACCCAAGAAGGGTAATGGAATGTACTTCAAAGTTGAAACCCATACCCTAATAACTAATAAGCTTTCCTTTTAAACGAAATTAGGTAAATATACAATTTAATTTTTTTAATGATATGAGTTGATAATTTAATTTTTAAAAGTTTAATTTATATACTTTAATCTTGTTTTTTTAGAACAAATTTTAAAGGATAAAATGATGTCATGTATTTTTTTAGAGATAAATTTATGTTTACTTCAATTTTTTATGCATATCAAGTTTTTGACAAATGTATCATTGAATTCCTGCTTTAGATACATATGACAAGAATTTAATATCCTTTAAGAAAAATCTCTCGGTGTGAAATTGTTGAAATTAGGAAGAGATGAGAAGAAACAATGAAGGATGTGAGTCTCACACATTTGGTTGTGGTTTCTAAATTTTTTTTTTTTCTAATGTCTCTCATTTTAGAGGATCCACTGAATCACTCGATCATAAATTGATAACTTTAAGTAATGTACATGAAATGAATGTCTTCCAAACAATAAGCACTTCAGTTCATGTAAACCTGTTGAAACTAAATGTCAATCAGAAATTGAATCTTACAGCTTTCAATTGCAATACACAAACTAAACTGTCATACGATAATCACTGATCCTACTGCCTATAATTGACACCCCAAAACAAAAGTAAAAAAAAAATAGGCGCATTCCATGACCATTCTTCACCAAGAAAAGAAAAAATATATATATTTCCAATGCATTCTATGTCTTATTTGAAGCAATATTGGAAACCAATTTTTTGGTTTCAGCTTATGTCCCTTCTTTGGCTTCTAGTTGCAAGCAGGAAGGGTAACATATGGTAAATGTGCAAATACAATGGAGAAAGGAGCAACCCTTATTGGTGTTGATGGGTTTACATAAATAGGGTTCAAAGCAGGAATTTCACCACCTGAATTTACAGCTAAAATGTTTCCATTTAACACCATTGTTTGGCTTTGTATATTCCCATCCTTTGCTGTTAGATGGTACTCCTCTCTTGTAGCACCACTTCCTCTATGTTTATGGTAAGGTAGCTTCATAAATCTTGACTTATGACCATGAATATGACTATGAATATGGCTATGACTACGACCACTTTTCCTCAATCTACTTGTGTTATTTAAGACCACATCCACTTCAATTGCAGTGCTGTTGAGATTGAGTAGTAGAATTGTGATTCCTTTCTGTAACAAAGTACCAAGTCACATCTTAATAGTGATACAATACAAGATTAAGATGCAATTAATATTTTGTGAAAGTCATGTACATTTAATCTACTTTTAATAATTTCGCAAGGAAATTAATCATATTATTAATCCCTGTAGTTTATTTTTCAAAAAAAAAAAAAAAAATCAGTCTCTGTACTTTGCAAATGTTTAAACATTGATCTTCAATATTAAAATTACCTGTAGAAGAATCAAATGTAAAAATTTGTTGTATGCACTATACAGTATCAATCCTAAAGCTTAAATAGTTCCATTACAGAATCAGCTCTAAACCAGACACTTCATCACAGAATTAAAAAATGTAAAGTACAGGGACTAATATAAAACAAATCAAATTATAAGGACTACATGATTAATTTTTCTTAGTTTATTTCATGGATGAGAACATGTATTTGGTAATGATAAAATTTCAACTCACGGATTGCTTTGCGCAGTGTGAATAGGCTCTTATGTATTTGGTCCCTAAGAAGTTAGTTGATAATACATGTCTTCCCATGAGTCGATTCCATAGAAGAGCACTGCAAGTAAGAAAGCAAATAAACACTGATGAAACCTTATGATTCAAATAAATATAATCATATATAATCCTTACTTTTCATATTCAGTTTTTATTAATCTTGACAGAAATGGGGTCCCCTTGCTTGCTGGAATTAATTTCTTCTTTTAAAGCAAGTGGGATCTCCCTTGGATTTGGCATGGCCTACATTATTACATTGCTTGTCCAGCAATTAATGAATCAGACATCCCACATCAGAAGCATAGTATACCTTGACAATTCATCTAAATAATTTCATGGTTTCATTTACTTACTTTAGTTGTAGCTTTTATTCTTCATTTGAGCCCAAAAAGGAAAAAGGCAAATGAACAAATATGAAATGCAATATGTCATACCTATAGAAGTCTGGATTTGGCAAGAAATTAGAAGTATTGAGTAAACCATAGTTTCCTCCTATCAAACTCTGTCTGCAGTACGTTTTGGTGTCATAAGTAGCTGACATACCCATCTGATCCAAATACCTGCATGTCATTAATAATTACAATAACATTACATTAAACTCCCTTTGGGTTTGGCTTAATTTCTCCTAACACATCCATTGTGAAAAGAATTGACTAAACTAACAACTTGGTCTCTGAAAGATTAAAATACACTGTTTAATTCCTGAAACAACCAAACAGTATACTTATTAGTCCTTTTCATGGACTAAAGAGTATACCTTTTGATTCTTTCAAAGATTAATAAGTATACCCTTTTTTAGGGACTAAATTATATATTTCAATCTTTCAAAGACCAAGTTGTTAACTTGGTAATCTTTCAAGGACCAAGTTGTTAGTTTAATCGAAAATAATTACAGCAAGCTCCTCTTCTTATGTCTTATTTTATATTGAATGAGTAAAGAGCCAAGTATAAGTTTTGAAACAAAGAGGGATAAGTGTAATTTAGTCAAAGTTGAAGTAAATTAGTATAAATGAGTCATAATTATATGATACCAGAAGCTGTAGACAAAGGCATCAGACACAAGATGATGGCCACTATTGTAAGCCCCACCTGCCTCTCCAACCCAAGCAGTAGCCGAGCTTCCTGAGCTTCCAAGTATGCCTTTGAGACCACTGAACGTGCTAGCCTCTCCATCAAGATATGAAGGATTCAGAATCTTCTCAATAAGGTGTTCATCAACTCCTACGAGATACTTTCTGGTTAAGAACTTATGATCATCAAGCACCACATGAAATACAGACTCGACTCATGATTAGTTAGTTAGTTATAACAAACATGAGAGTCTTTTAGACTTTTATTAAACGAAATTCTGAGAGTTTTTAAGACTAAGAAGGCAAACGAGATTGGATCCTCTGCATTACTTCTCTGCGGTCTCTCACACAACACACATCAAGATGACTAAAATACAACAGCACATAACTTGGACTTGCAATTAATTAGTTATTACAAGAGAGTCTTTAAGACTTTTAATCAAGCGAAAATCTGCGAGTTTTGAAAGCTATGAAGAATATGAAACTAGATCCTCTGAAGTCTCTCACAAAATGCGCAGCCTAATAATTAAAAGACAATATCCGTTTACTAAGGCAAAGAGTACAGTGGTTGTTATTTGTGAAGGAGAGAGAACTATAGTACCTGGGCCAAGGTTATAGATGTGGTGGGTGACCACATCTATGGATTTCCCTGATTTGGTTATGAATTCGGTGAACCAATTTGCATCGAAGAAACCTCCGGGTGCGATGACGAGTGGCTTAGGCTCAACCCCTTTATAAGCATTTTCAACTATGCCTCTTAAAGCTGCTATATCAGAGGCATATTGATCAGCAGAAACACTTGTTCCAACTCCATTCCCACTCAATTCATTCCCTGTCATTCAACACACCTTCAATCATGTCCATAATCATATCAAATACAACCCAAGACTTCAAATGATTCATATAGACATATATAGTAATAAGGAAAGTGTAGTTACCAAGCTCCCAACCATAAATGTCGTAGTTCTTGCTGACAGTGTATCGAATAAAAGATTCAGAATTGGTGTGGTCCCAAGGTCCTACTGCAGAATTAGACTGTATAGATCTTCCAGCAAGAGCATTCAGTCCAAAAATAATCTTAGCCCTGAAATATAATAAACCTATTATTACTAATAGTGTTACATTTTAAAAAATAGACTAAGCGGCTTGGTGTCGCTTAAGCAAGGTCCCGAGTTCAAGACATTGTGAATGCATTTATCCCTGTTGGGAAACTCTCCTACCATAGCCGGTTGCGCAACGTGAGTCGAATCCCGTTTAGTCCGGGAAAAGTCCCGGATACCGGGTGGACAACAAAAATAAATAAATAAATAGTTTCGAAGCTGAAATTTTACCCTGATTTCTTGAAGAATGCGTTTAGCTCATCCCATCTATGCATTGGTAGGCACCCTTGAGTGAAACCAAACATCTCAGAGGCGTTTCTAACAAAAGGAGTACAAGGTTTTCGATAGTCCTCAGTACCATAAACCACCTTGTCTTGCAAAGTTCCACCTAATCTTATTTTCAGTGGCGAAAATGCTGCAATTGCAAAACAATAAAAAAATTATAAAAAAAAGCCCTTCTAAATTAGCTCTCCAAACTTGAATGTTTGCTTTCAGATTTTCTTAATTGAAATCTCATAGTCGTACCTTTCACTGCATTCAAAAAAATGTTGTTGTTGAGGTCCTGGAAAAGCCATGAAAGGAAGAAGAATTCAGAATCCAATACACAGAGGAAGCTACCAATAAATGAATCGAGAAAATGAAGATTAAAATCTGAAATTGAACCCTTCGGAAAACAGAATCTGCTCCTTTTTTCTTCAAAGCGAGTAGAAAATGACTTTATTTAGAGGGGAAAAAATTGAAAAAGAAGCTCTTTTTTTTTTTCCTTTTTACTGGAATCATTTTGCAGGTGAGCTGAGAGATCCCAATTAAACTCACATTCTGGATTCCCAAAATAAAAATGAACCCAAAAAACCCAAAGAGCTAAGCATTGTGAAAAAAAAAATCACTTCACCAGATTCAAGAAGTATTAGGAAGAAGAAGAAGAAGAAGAATACCAGATTGAGGAGAGAAGCAAGACCCCAACTACATCTTCCATAATCGCATTTCTCAGGAGGCCACCAATCCAGAGTGGCACACACAAAATCATCATCGATATTTCCGATCGCAGAATTCCCATTAATATGAATAATGCCTTTCGAAACTTCATTTCCATCATTCACTCTTTCTTCGTTCTGTGTAGCAACCAAGTTGATTCTGAAGCTCACAACAAAAAGGAACAATCCCAGAAGCTTAATCTGAGACCCCATTTTCCAGAAGAAGAAGAAGTTGTCTTATTGAATGAGCAAGGAAGCCATGGGAATGAAGAAAATGGTAAGTGAGGCTTTGCTAAAAGAGAGAGGGTATGTATAAGTATAATAATACTATAATAATATATAGAAAGAAAGAAAAATTTTCTTAGCAGTAAAGCTGACTATTATGGAAAAATGCTTACTGGAAAGACACTTCATGGGATTACTTTACAAACTTGAGAATTGAGATTGTTTGTTTGTTTCATCGTTGCGCTGTCAGTTTAATTATACAGCCAAGTGATGTATTAAGTCGAACAACCTTTATAATTGCGGGGAAAAAATAAATAAATAAAAGATTGATGGTAGTGAAAGATCATTCAATTAATAAATCGATTTTCAAATGATTAAAGTACNTATCTATTCTATATTATACAGTTTCACCCATCAAAATTATTGAATAAAAAATTAAAAAAAAAAAAATTATCCACTTTTCTCTAATTAGTCCACGTTCATTCTTATGTAAAAAAAAATCACTCATCTTAATTCTCATTAAGTCAAAATTTTTAATTAGTCCCAAATGTATCAGAAAATTTCAAATTGGTCCTAAAATTATTCATTTATCGATATAAAAACTTGGTCAAAGTACGAATTTGGTCCCGCAACTTTGCTGCAGTTTCCAAATCAGTCCTATAACTTTTTTTGTCTCGAATATGGTCCTGTAACTTTGCTATAGTTCCGAAATTAGTCCTATAACTTTTTTTGTCTCGTATTTGGTTCTGTATCTTTGCTCCTGGTCCCAAATCAGTCCTATATCTTTTTTTGTCTCAGTTTTGGTCCCATATGTTTTGAAAACCTCCCACCGTTAGTCTTCCATCTATTTTAAATTACAGTTTAGTCCTAAAAACTTCAAGTCCCTTTCACTTTAGTCCTTAACTATCAAAATGAAAGTGAAAGAGCATCCCTGAAGATTCTCAAACCTTATATCTTGGTCCCTAATCCATGAATTCTTCATGAAATGGAATAGAAATGTAAAAATAATACAAATTAAAGCAAATGACAGAGGGACCAAAACTGAAAACGCGAAAAATTTAAAACCCATCGGAAAATGCCCCAAACTCGTCGGAAAACGTTTGGAAATCACCGAGGAACACAAGAATTCATCCAAAAACCTCAATTCTCACTGAAATCTCACTCAAATAATCGGCAATTTTCATACGTTTTTCGGTGGATTTTAAATTTTCTGCGTTCTCAATTTTGGTCTCTTTGTCATTTGCTTTAATTTGTGTTGTTTTTGCATTTCTATTCCATTTCATGAAGAATTCATGGATTAGGGACCAAGATGTAAGGTTTGAGAATCTTCAGGGATGCTCTTTCACTTTCAATTTGATAGTCAGGGACCAAAGTGAAGGGACTTGAAGTTTTTAGGACTAATTTGTAATTTAAAATAGACGAAGGACTAACGGTGGGAGGTTTTCAAAACAAATGAGACCAAAATTGAGACAAAAGAAAGATATATGACTGATTTGAGTCCTAGAGCAAAGATACAGGACCAAATACGAGACCACAAAAGTTATAGGACTGATTTGGGAATTGGAGCAAAGATACAGGACCAAATTCGAGACAAAAAAAGTTATAGGACTGATTTGGGAACTGCAACAAAGTTACAGGACCAAATTCACAATTTAGCCTTAATTTTTTTTATAAACTAAATAGTACATTATTTTAATTATTTAGAAACTAAAAAATATATCATTTTAATTTTTTAAGAATTAAATTGTTATCTTGTTAATTTTTGATTGGTCAAATCATTAGTTTATTTATTCAAATAAAATGTACGCGTATTCAATGAATTTAACGAGTGATGGATTATTATTATCCCAATTAAAGCATTTATGGAGTTGCATTTAATGTCCATTGCACTTGTCCGGTACATGGTCATGGCTATGCCTATGGATATGAGAAAGAGCGGTTAGGTAAGACCAAATGTTGAAAGATGTTACTAATTTATTTAAGGCCAAAGTCCTATTTTGGTCCCTCTGTTATGTTTATTGTTCCAAATAGGTCCCTCAGTTATTTTTCGTTCCATATTGGTCCCTCAATTATCCAAAACTTGTCAAAGTTGGTCCCTCCAATGTTTTTTATCTATTTTTCTGTTAAAAAAAGGGAAAAAAATGAGCTTTCGTCCCCAAAAATTTTATTTTCTTATATTAAGGTCATTTTCTTTTTACAATAGGATCAAAACGTAAAAAAAAGAAATGAATTAAGCTTTTAACTAAATTTTCCCCAAAACACAACCTCTCTCTCTGCTGACACCGACGGCGGCGGCCGAAGTGTCACAAGGGCGTCAACGCTGTGTAATTTTGTTGGATTTAAGTTTAACCCTTTGTTTTGTTTTGCACTATAGTTAAAAGAATGAAAAAAGAAAAAATGAAAAAGGAGAAATAAAAGCGAATTCAATGATTCAAGTTTTTGAATACTGTTGCTAATAATGGCTTCGGATGAGAGCATGAGCTTTCTTCATTACTTGGAAGATGACATTGATGATGGGTATGAACATGGGCATCCTCATAACTTGTCGAGACTCTCTGTTTGTACGAGCAGTAGCCTGTGTGGTGTTAATGATGACGATCCCTCGCTCGCCCTTCAATCTCCAACTTCCCCGTCGCCGCCGTTGGTGTCGGCCACTCCGGCCGCATCTTCGTCGGCGTCAACTTCGAGAAGTGAGAGAGAGGGGATGTGTTTTGGGGAAAATTTAGTTAGAAACTTAATTCATTTCCTTTTTCTACGTTTTGATCCTATTATAAAAAGAAAAGGACCTTAATATAAGAAAATAAAACTTCTGGGGATGAAAGCTCATTTTTCCCCTTTTTTTAACAGGAAAATGGATGGAAAACGTTAGAGGGACTAACTTTGACAAGTTTTGGATAACTGAGGGACCAATATGGAACGAAAAATAACTGAGGGACCTATTTGGAACAATGAGCATAATAGAGAGACCAAAATAGGACTTTAAAAATTAAATTAGTTAGATGTAAGTAACACAATGTTATATACTATCAAGCATGGACATTTTATTCTGCCGGCGTATCGCCATGTCAGACACATGTTTGTGTTTGACACTCGTACGACACCACACGATACATATTCATAAATTTCAAAATATAAAATCAATTTTTTTGTAACTTTATCATGACAAATAATAGAAAATAATATCATATATGACATATATAATGAATAGATATTGTAATTTTTAAAATTTACATCAAAATTTATGAAATTATATATATAAATATATGTTGTGTCGTATAATTTTAAAAATCTGAAGTGTCAGTGTATCTGTATCCATGTCGTATTTCGTATCTGTGTTAGTGTCCATGTTTCATAGGTTATATATAATAATAACCCATCAACTAAAAAGTGTGTTTTCAGACTCCGAAAGTTATACCATTGTGTAGAGCACGAAAAAATAAAAATTTTGATATAAAATTTGTACAAAACGGAGTTCGGATGAAATAAATTTAATCTTGTGTAATATGTAGAAAATTAGAGAGCTTGAGGAGGGACTAAATTGAACACAATTTTTATTATACAAAGACTATAAATACAATTTGCTCTTTTATCACTAAACTTACTTTTTATCAATATTTTTTTTAACCATTTGGAGAGAAATTTTAATTTTTTTTTAAAAAAAAAATTGGTGGTACCATTTAATTGGCTAAACTTAGATCAAAATGTGTATGCTATTTAGGGAATAAATATAATATTTGGGTCTAACTTTATTTTTCTATATTATTGTAATAAAAAAATTTATTTTTTAAAATAATTTTTAAAAAAAA